>JAXRKP010001821.1:65887-83387 GCA_037039925.1 Doris montereyensis
TTAATCCTTTCTTGTGTATTGGTACTACCGTTCCCTTATTCCAGTCGTCTGGCACCTGTTTGGACTTCCATGCTTGTTGGCATATTGCATGTAGTAGCTTGTCTGCCTCTCTCCCTTGGTTTTTAATCATTTCTGGATAAACTTGATCTGCTCCTGAGGCTATTCCTAATTTCACTTTTCTTATAGCTGTTTGAAGTTCTTCCATTGAGATATCTACATCTTCAGTTGTCTCATCTGGATTACTTGTTACACTTAATAATTGATCTGTACTCCTTGTTTCATATGTTCTGGAGGGACTATGTAATTGTTGAAAATACTTTCTCCACGTTTCCATGATTTCGCTATCTCCTTTCATTATTTCCTCGTTTAGCGTTCTTAATTTGTCGTATTGGGCATGCTTTGGTCTTTCTCATGCTCTTTCAGTGCTCCCCAGAACAGCTTTTGATTTCCTTGATAGCTTTCTTGATGTCATTGTCCAAACTCTTTCCACTGTTCCTGTTTTGCTTTCCTAACTTCCTCTTTGGCGATAGTTCTTTTACTCACGTAATCTATCCTATCCTCTGGTCTCTTTGTTTGCAAGTATTTCTTCCAGGCATCCTTCTTTTCTTTAATCTTAGTCTTGACATTCTCGTTCCACCATGCTGTTCTTTTCCTATCTGCTTTAATTTGTTTCTACCACAGACCTCTTCAGTACAACTGAGGAGTGTTTCTTTATACATCTACCACTTTTCTTCTATTGTGCTTTCCTTCAGATCCATCTGCCTTTCACTGATAGATCTTTTTATCCTGGATTGGTATATCTGTTTTACTATTGGTTTATTTAGTTCTTCTATTTTGAGTTTAGTAGCTTTCTTCTCTTTCCTTTTCTGTTTGTTTTCTTCAGTGAATAATATCATTTTGGCTATCACTAGGTGGTGATCACTAAATATTTCAGCTCCTCTGCTTACTCTAGCATCCATTGTATTGTAAAAAGGGAGCTGCTAACTATTATGTAGTCTATGATTGAATTTTCACATCTGTCTTCATTTACTCTTGTATATTTGTGGATATCTTTATGAGGAAAAAATGTGTTAGCTATTTTCATGTTATTCTTTAGGCAAAAATCTTTTAGTCTCTCTCCATTTGGAGAAGTTGTCTCTCCTTCTTTACCTATTACTCCTCTGATGTTTCTACATGTCTGCTTACTCGAGCGTTTAAATCTCCTAAAACCATTAATTTATGTTTGGGTTTGAGATTCTCTGCAGTTACTTGTAAATCATTTTCAAAGATATCTTTTTTCTTTGGTGGCATCTTCGTTTAGTCCATAAGCTATTAATAATTTAATTTCTCTTCCTTTTGATTTAATATTTACCTTTAATAGCTGTGGGCTTACAAATTTCCAACTTTCTATAGTAGTAGTAGCATTTTTTTTGCCTTTTATGCATTAGGAGGCCTACTCCTGCTCTTGCTCTATCTTTGACATCTACTCCTGAGAAGATTAAAGCATGATCTGGTCCTACATTTTCTATTCCTTGTCTTTTTTTCTTTGTTTCTATAATAGCCAAAATGTCTACTTTGATTTTTTCCATTTCTTCAGCTAATTCTTACCCCTTTACCATTAATTGCCCTCATATTCCATGTTCCAAAAATTACAGTCCATGTTCTTTTCCATAATCGTCTTGAAAGTTCAAGCCGGGTATCTCATTGTATACATTACTTTGAATCAGGTTGTTTTGGATAAGCAGGGAGTTAGACCACTGTACCCTAGGTAGATGGTGGGGCTGCCACCTTGAGGCCCCTACCGGGCCTTGTTATTTTCTGTCAAGGTTAACGCCCTTAGCCTTTGGTCATTCAAGACTGGCCTGCAAGGCAGCAGGTTGTTTTCTTTCAGGGTTAACTCCCTTAGGCTTTGGTCAGCCAAGACCTGCCTGCAAGGCAGTAGGAGACTCGTGGAGGGCGGAATCATCTACTCCCTGTACAGGTGCCTACCTGTCCGCTGCCGGAGAAAATTTAACATAGAACAAAATCAATATTTAATAGCACGTTAAGTCTAAAGTATAATGTAAAAATTTGTAACAGAGTCAATGAAGACATAGTAATGTTTCCATGCCCGGTTGTCATGACCAACAAATGTGTTTAGAATAAAGTTAGTTTTAGGCCTGGGTTATTGGCCTTAGAAACTAAATTAAACCAGCACCCGTATCTCACCTCAATGTAGATTTACATTCTTTCTTTTTCTTGTACATTTGCTACCAAATATTGTGGGCTGACAACAACCATTACAACAAAGATAGAACACAATAATAATTATCGTTAACGATCTACAAAATGTAGTGGAATCCGTTTAACATCAGCCGTTTGGGATTGAGACATTTTGTTGATTTAAAGTGAGGTTGACATAACTCTTTTGAAGGAAACAACTCACGGTTATGAAATTTGTTTTAAAAATATTGTGGGATTATGTTCCTTACAAATAGGCCGTGAACAAAGACAAACCATTGGCTAACCTCTTTAGCGGTGGTTCCCCTATCCACGACCTGAGGACATACCTGGTAGTGGTAGGGGATGTACCCCCGCCTCCCTTCCACCCCACTTGATGATTTTTGGTTTAGCAGTGTGGCAGATTAATCAAAATAATGAAACAAACACAAAGACCTTTGTTTTTACAAACGTTTTTTCCTCTAGGATAGATAGAAGGAGAAAAAAAAAACTCAAACAAATACTTACATGTCAAGCACACTCTTACAACTACAAATTGATTTTGCTTCTGTGTCAAAATGAAATATGCTTGCACCCAGTTACACCTGGGTCAGAGTGGAGGAACTAGGCGTTAAGTGTCTTTCCCAGGGAACACAGTTTTCTAGGGTTTGAACCGGGGACTTCATGATCCCAGGTCCGATAGCCTAATGCTCGCCACTGATGCCACGAATGCTTATTCTTAACCTTTTATTATTATCTTTTTTGCTAGTTGCAAGTTGAAGGGATGATTTCACTAGTGCGCCTAAGTCACAATTACGTCATTTAGAGAAAAAAAACATACAACACACCATATGGGCTTTGGCACTGTTGGCTTTGGATTCCAAGTCTCATCTCAAAGGCCTGTAAACGTGATGTATTTTCGTCACATTACTTTCACTCTTTTCAGGAAGCACGATTTAGTTATATCTCTGTCTCGTTTTTCACGAAAATGGATATAAGCATACTATTGAAATGACCCCTTCAACTTTTACATGTTTTCCACAGAGGGGTGTTTGGAAGATTTTTGGTTGTCAGGTCTTTGCCAGTTACAACTTTTACTTGTTTTCCACAGAGGGGTGTTTGGAAGATTTTTTGGTTGTCAGGTCTTTGCCAGTTACAACTTTTACTTGTTTTCCACAGAGGGTGTTTGGAAGATTTTTGGTTGTCAGGTCTTTGCCAGTTACAACTTTTACTTGTTTTCCACAGAGGGGGTGTTTGGAAGATTTTTGGTTGTCAGGTCTTTGCCAGTTACAACTTTTACTTGTTTTCCACAGAGAAGATTTTTGGTTGGTGTTTGGAAGATTTTTGGTTGTCAGGTCTTTGCCAGTTACAACTTTTACTTGTTTTCCACAGAGAGGTGTTTGGAAGATTTTTGGTTGTCAGGTCTTTGCCAGTTACAACTTTTACTTGTTTTCCACAGAGGTGTTTGGAAGATTTTTGGTTGTCAGGTCTTTGCCAGTTACAACTTTTACCTGTTTTCCACAGAGGATGTTTGGAAGAGATTTTTTGGTTGTCAGGTCTTTGCCAGTTACAACTTTTACCTGTTTTCCACAGAGGGTGTTTGGAAGATTTTTGGTTGTCAGGTCAGGGGCTACTAAAACTCCTCACGTGCTTCACACCTCGTCCTTCATTCCTGCCGCTGAGTGCCGTGTGGAAGTCAAGAAGGAAGTAAGTGTGCACAGCCAGTAAAGATATTGTGACATAGTTTCCAACCAGTATGTGTAAAACATGATGTACTTTGTACGTTGTTTCTGGCTTTCACTCTGTAAATCTGTTTTTACCAACCCTTTAGCGTTTAAATTGACAAAAAACGACACGCACAAAACCCCCGCTGAAAGTTCAAGCGACAGAAACAGACACCTGTCAATGCAGGCCCACATCGTTCAAGCCGACAGAAACAGACACCTGCCAATGCAGGCCCACATCGTTCAAGCCGACAGAAACAGACACCTGTCAATGCAGGCCCACATCGTTCAAGCTGACAGAAACAGACACCTGTCAATGCAGGCCCACATCGTTCAAGCCGACAGAAACAGACACCTGCCAATGCAGGCCCACATCGTTCAAGCCGACAGAAACAGACACCTGCCAATGCAGGCCCACATCGTTCAAGCCGACAGAAACAGACACCTGTCAATGCAGGCCCACATCGTTCAAGCCGACAGAAACAGACACCTGCCAATGCAGGCCCACATCGTTCAAGCCGACAGAAACAGACACCTGCCAATGCAGGCCCACATCGTTCAAGCCGACAGAAACAGACACCTGTCAATACAGGCCCACATCGTTCAAGCCGACAGAAACAGACACCTGTCAATGCAGGCCCACATCGTTCAAGCCGACAGAAACAGACACCTGCCAATGCAGGCCCACATCGTTCAAGCCGACAGAAACAGACACCTGTCAATGCAGGCCCACATCGTTCAAGCCGACAGAAACAGACACCTGTCAATGCAGGCCCACATCGTTCAAGCCGACAGAAACAGACACCTGCCAATGCAGGCCCACATCGTTCAAGCCGACAGAAACAGACACCTGTCAATGCAGGCCCACATTGTTCAAGCCGACAGAAACAGACACCTGTCAATGCAGGCCCACATCGTTCAAGCTGACAAGTGACACACCTCTTTTTTTGTTTTGTTCTAATTTGTGACATGAATGATGCTACTGTTCTAAATTTAGAATGGAATACAAGGTTAAAGGTCAGGGCAGCTTCACGTGACCAACTGAGGTTAGTGGCGCGATAGTGCAGACCGATCCGCATTCTTTTATGAAGGTCACCTGGCAGGAAGTCAGAAAAATGTAAACAAATCGGGTTGCCCCAGCGGAGAGGAAGTTGAACACACAGAGCAAGATGGCCGCCGCTTAATGTAAACACGAAAGTGTTAAGACATACATAAGTATAATATATACAAGTGTCGACTCTATTGGGGTTTTTTTTTTTTAAATCTTTCGTTAATGGCAGTGGCAGAGACTCGGAGAGATTGGCATGAAGTTTCGGAGACACCGTTCTGATTTCGCAAAACTACCATCGTACTTCGCCAGAAAGAACAGCAATCCATACATGAAAAGGAGATAGAGACGTGTATTGACGTAGTTGACTTGGACATCCAAGGTGACTAGGTTTTTTACTCCCAGGCTAGTGCTCGTGCTTGCACCAATTTGCACCCTGGGGCGATTGGGTGAAATGCACGTTAAGTCTCTCTTTCAATTTCAAGGAACAGAGCATCAGGCCTAGCTTGGCTAGGATTCAAACCTCATGATTCCAAATCCTGCAGTCTAATTACTTGGCCACTGATACCACATATGTATGTATAATGTGTAAAGACAAACAATGAGGCAAGGGGCATGTTGAAAGTGAAGCAAAGGGCATTGAATAATAGAAAATCCCCCATAGGAACAAAAATGAGACAACTACAAGGAATAAACAAAAGAAATCCTGGCCACCAAGGGGATTGGAACCCTCTACCTCTGCGTCAGCACTGAAAAAGAAAGCAGGTTACCAACCGAGCCAAGTACACTCCTTATAAGGGGCGTAAGTTACCTCGGTTTGTAGCGATGGGTGCTGACGCAGAGGTCGCGGATGCGATCTCAATGGTGGCCAGGATTTCTTTTCTGTCTATTCCTTGTATTTGTCTCGTCTTTGTTCCTATGGGGCTTTTCTATTGTTCAATGTCATAGATAATGTGGTAACCTCAGTGTGAATTAAGAAGAAACAGCAATAGGGGAGGTAAGTGAAAGGTAAGAAGTAGGGCCTACCAGCTATACCCACCAGGCGGACAACAAAACTCAAATTAGAGAATTGGACAAGGAAGGAACTAAACAAGAATTGAAACAATAACGAGAAGTTGTCTTGATCAAGAACATTTTACATTAAATTACGCACAAGACAGGAAAAAGGGAAACAAAACGGAGCACTCATCAACTGTGATTTGATTTACTCACATCCACAATTAAGATGATCTCTGTGTTTTTGGTAGGATTTTTAATTTTGCCCGGACTTCCCTGTAAACAGCCAAGGGATCTTTAAAGTGCACAGAGTGTTGTGATCTGCACTTTTTATCGTCCGTCTCTGATGACACTTGGTGTTGATCCACCTCCTTGGACCAAGGAGGTAAGATCTTGCTTTAAAAAAAACTCAAGAACATTTTTCAACTGTTGGCAGGGCTCGAACCCACTACCTTAGACACCTTGCCTCTGGACTGCCGAGTCCCCTTTCAACTGTGCTGTTTTCTCTTTAGAAAACAAATTGAATCGATGTGTACAGGATCAGGACAAACTGTTTGTATTGTTGTAGTCTATTCTTTTCTGCCTTGGTTTCAATTTAGGAGTTGTTTCCCTTTTCTGGGAGGACGGGGAGTTGTTGTTTTTCCCTTTTCTTGGGAGGAAGGGGAGTTGTTGTTTCCCTTTTCTTGGGAGGAAGGGGAGTTGTTTCCCTTTTCTTGGGAGGAAGGGGGAGTTGTTGTTTCCCTTTTCTTGGGAGGAAGGGGAGTTGTTGTTTCCCTTTTCTTGGGAGGAAGGGGAGTTGTTTCCCTTTTCTGGGAGGCCGGGAGGTGTTGCTTATTTGGATGTCTTTCCCATAAAGATCTCATGTTCTGTTTTGTCACAGGTTTACAGCTGTAGTATAAGTATATAAGATAATCACAAGTGAAAGTGATACTAGTACTAGAACTAGAACCCTCAAAGATTTGAAATTAACAATTTACATTATAATATTTTCACATCCTTTTTTTTTTTCTCTCTCCTCAGGGCAAGCAAAAAGGCTACTATAAAGTCTGTCTAAAGAAGTTGAAAGCCTCCGCAGAAGTTGGCAAATATTTCAAACCACAAACACCACCATCAAGCTCAGATGAAGACAAATCTTAATTACAAAGGATTGCATGAGACATTCTGATGACATTTTTCTTCTCGCGAATGAAATAAGGGTTTTTTGTGTTTGTTTTACTTGATGCCAGTGACAGATCTTTTGAAGTAGACATATTCTTATATGGTGCTTTTGAAGTAGACATATTCTTATATGGTGCTTTTGAAGTAGACATATTCTTTATATGGTGCTTTTGAAGTAGACATATTCTTATATCGTGCTTTTGAAGTAGACATATTCTTATACGGTCCAAAAATTTGAAATGTGCTTCCTCGGGAGATCAGACGCAAAGAAAGCCTTGATTGCCTTGATTCTCATCAAACTGCTGTAAAGAAACACCCTTCTTTTAGGGTATATAATGATATAAGATTCTGTCAATGATTTTACATATCTTCACCATACCACTATGCATTTGTTTTGCGTGATGATTGGCATGAATTAAGAAGCGAGTTTTTGTGTTTGATTTGCGTTATGTGAGATCATTGGCATGAATGAAAGAAGCGAGTTTTTGTGTTTGATTTGTGTTTGATCTGAGATCATTGGCATGAATGAAAGAAGGGAGGTTTTGTGTTTGTTTGCTTGATGTGAGATCATTGGCATGTGAAAGAAGGAGTTTTTGTGTTTGATTTGCTTGATGTGAGATCATTGGCATGAAAAAAGTGAGTTTTTGCGTGTTTGATTTGCTTGATGGGAGATCATTGGCATGAAAGAAGTGAGTTTTTTTAGTTTGTTTTGCTTGATGGGAGATCATTGGCATGAGAGAAATGAGTTTTTGCACTTGTTTTGCTTGATGGGAGATCATTAGCATGAAAGAAGGGAGTTTTTGCGTTTGTTTTGTTTGATGGGAGCTCATTATCATGAATGCAAGTAAGCATTTTTGCATTTGTTCTGTTTGATGGGAGATTATTGACATGAATGAAAAAGGGAGTTTTTGCATTTGTTTTACTTGATGGGAGGTCATTGACAGGAATGAAAAAACAAAAAGGGAGTTTTTGCATTTGTTTTACTTGATGGGAGATCATTGACATGAATGAAGAAACAAAAAGTGAATTTTTTTGTTTGTTTTACTCGATGGGAGATCATTGACATGAATGAAGAAAGGGAATTTTTTGAGTTTGTTGTGCTTGATAGGAGGTCAGTAACAGCAGAGCTTTTAAACTGATTACGCGACTTCTTCCTTCAAGTTCCTTCAAGGCCATTACGGCCCATAGAGCCTGTGGTTATCCTGGTTTCTTTTTCGTGAAGTTGGGTGTTTGGGTTTTTGTTTGTTTGGGGGGAGGGTGGGAGGGCGCATGGGGTATAGGTACATTGAGTAGAAAAAAAACCTATGCCCCTACACCCCTTTTTTTCAATGTCAAAGCTTGGTTAGAATTAGCCCCATCTGGAGAGCAGATCTGCAGTTGGCTGTTGTTGTTAGTGGCCAAATAAAAGTAAGAGATCCCTGTCGTTTTTTTGCCATTGTTGGGCCGGGCTCTCTTTAGCCCAGCGACAGTCTCTTTGTGGTGGCACACGAGGAGCGCACCGGGCAGGGAGCTAGTGAAAAGTGATCCAAGGTTCCCTCTAATTTATTTCTTTTCTGTGTACGCACATATTTTGGTGCTGTGCAAATTTTGACGAAAAAAAATCCCAATTGTGTGCACTTTGATGCATGTGAATCAAGGTTTAGACAATACTCTTTTTTTTTTTTATATTGGTATGTGCAGACATTTCTCAACTGTGGCCATATTTTTGCCCTGGTGTCAGTGTGCGCACAGCTTAAAGTTAAAGGGAACATTGTTCAAAGGCGTCATCTGATGTCCTTGGAAATCCACAGTCTTTCCTCCAGGGCAACGGTTCACTGGGGACGAACTACATTGTAGTTCAGTACGGCATTATATTTAGCAATCCCCAGTTATTCTAGCATTCATCCACCAAGAGGAGAGAGAGAGGAGGGAGAGAGGAAGGGAGGAGAGAGAAAGAGAGAGGGAGGAGAGAGAGAGGGGGTGGGGAGGGAGAGAGAGAGAGAGGAGAGAGAGCGCACCAATCTTATCTATCCTCATCAGCAGCAGCAGCTATCACTAGTGTCACCAGCCGTACACTAACGGCACTAAACGCTAGACTATCACGAACTCCTTAACCCCAAACTCTTTCTTGTCTGTGCCACTCTCCACTCAAGGGAGAGTAGTTAGCTCAGTTGGTAGCACGCTTTCCTTTCATGGCGAGGTGATGGTTGCCGACGCAGAGGTTGCGGGTTGGATCCCCATGGTGGCCAGATTTTTTTCTGTCTATTCCTCACAGTTGCCTCACTGTTTGTCTTTATCTCCACGGAAGGGAGCATTGCCGTGGTGGCCAGTTGGCTTCTTGTTTCAGAAAACTGCAGTATAGTCAGTGAATATGGCACAATACATTCTCTACAGTTCAGTTGTGGCGAAGAGGAGAAATAGTGCCCAAATCAAACAACTGACAGAGTTCAGTTCGCACATCTATCTAGCCAACGGTTGTAACATTTAAAAATTATTATTTTTTAGCAATTTCTCCCTATCTATCTTTCTTTGTCAATGTCATATATATTATATAAATATATATATACAAAGACACATAATAAATAGACAGAGAAAAGGAAATATAAAAAGAGAGTGAGAGAAAAATATAGATACAGAGAAGGAAATAGAGAGATAGAGGGAAAGACAGACATGCAGAGAAAGACTCACAGAAACAGAAAGAAAGATAGTTTGATGGACAGATAACACATTGGCTAGATTGATATATAAATTGAATAAACACTCGAAGTTTGATTAAAGGTCAAACGAAAGATACATGGTACAGAGGCAGAGACGAACAAAGGGAGAGAAGAGAGAGGTAAGAAATGAATTGGGTAATTACAGTAATGCTTTCCCCTTATTCTGAACCGAAACTATCAAATTGAAATCGTGTACAACTGTACATGTATGTACAATGATAATATTAATATGTAAGAAGATTCGAGAAAAAAAAAACACAACAAATTGCACTGTGTAATAAATTATTGTATTTGTGCTGATTTCAAAGGTACAAACTTAGCAAGTAATCTATAACAATGAAAAATATGTCATATAATAATATAATAATTTTTCTTCTCAAATATACATTGTATCACAAAATAACTGAATCTGGATTTGTTGGTCATCATAACATGGCATTTTATTTTACACATGGGACATTCCATCACACACACACACACACACACACATGTACATTGGCCTTCAGACACATATATTTTTTACATGTACATGTCATATACTTTACACTCACAATCATAACAAATCAAGTCACTTTTTTTGTGTGCCAGAATATGATAGTGATAGTTGATACCTAATACATGACGTATGAAGAATTTAAATGCAAAATGAGACCTGTGCCAATCAACTCAGTCATAGTCATACAAATTTGTATGTCAAATCATAATGTACAGCTCAACCAATGCTGTCCGTTTCAAAATACAAATACATTATCCAGCTTACACTTACATTTACATTTACAGCTAATATTAATAATAATTAATATCTTTCTCAATGTCATGCTAGACAATAGACAGTTACACTACAAATCCCATTTTTATAGATAACTATACTGTAACTGTAAGCCATATTTATAATTATCATCACTGTAAAAATCTCAAAATAAGGCTGGAACTGTTAATGCTTGGGACGCGGTAGTCCAGAGGCAAGGTGTCGGCCTCTCATCCAAGAGGTAGTGGGTTTGAACTGCGCCAACAGTTCAAAAATTGTCTCCTGTTTTTTCGAGCAAAATCTAACCCCCCCCCCCCCCCTCTGGTCCAGGTAGGTGGATCGACACCTAGTCCCATCAGAGATGAACGATAAAAAGGAGGTCCCGTGTACAGGTCACAACATGCTGTACACGTTACAGTTACAGATCCCTTGGCTGTTTACACTACAGTACAAGGCAGTTCGAGCTAAATTAATTAATCCTCCCGAAAACCCCTATATGACCTTAGCCTGTGAATGGGGGTAAATCAACTCAAACAAACAGGCTAAGCAGTAAGCTATAGTATAAATGCTTCACTGGGCAAATAAACACTTCATATCTTACACTTACACGTATTGTGTTTACCAGTGTCATATCATACACACAGTCACAGTCACACCCATAGGCATAGACACACCAACTAAGAGTTAGCAACAGAGATGGGCCCATTCCCTTACCCCGTGCGCATAAACACGAACTTTCATTTTCAATTTTCAAGGAGGCGAGTTGTCATGGGTGATATTGATAAGATTAAGACAAAGACTCCGCCAGTACTAACACAGTAACAGCACTGTGCATTGCTTTCTCTGCAATGTTACTAGTGCGTTATAGACGATGGTTATTGTTATTGTTGTGTTGTTATAGATAAAGTAACGTTCTGTTATCAAGGCCATTAGAGCATAGACATAGAGCCGGACGTCTTATCCCGGTTTCTATAGCGTGAAGTGGAACATGCTAGACTTAGACACTGGACACTAGACACTAGACAAATCCCATTGTGTAGGTAACTACTGTATATTGTTGTGGTGTAACTTACAGTTACACTGTAGTGTAAGTGTAAGCCATATTTATAATTTTCACTGTAAAAATCTCAAAATAAGGCTGGAACTGTTAATGCTTCGGGGACACGGTAGTCCAGAGGCAAGGTGTCGGCCTCTCATCCAAGAGGTAGTGGGTTCGAATTTGAATCCCGCCAACGGTTGAAAAATTGTCTCGTGTTTTTTCAAGCAAAATCTGCTTGACAGTGACAGACCGCTAGTCTGACGCAGATTTTTTTACTCCCAAGCTATTATTACTATTAATTACACTGCGGGTTTGTGTACCCATTTGCCCCTGGGTCGAGTGGGGGGGGGGGGGGTGGGGGGTGCGTGTTACGTATCTTTCCCAAGGAACACAACGTAGGTAGGGCCTAGCTTTGCCAGGATCCAAAGACCGGCAGCCTAACCACTCGGCCACCAACACCACCTTAGGTATTGTCGTCATACAAATACAACTATTACAACAACTTCAAGTACCGAACCGGTAGATCTAGCACTCTAATTCTTGGCACGGGAAGGAATCAAGCCCAACCCAGTGTTTTAACACATTTTCAAGTTTTAGATCTAGAAAATCGGATGACCCTGGTGGTACTGTGATACTGTGGTACTGTGGTACTGTGATACTGTGTAGTGATACTGATAGGCCACACATTTTATAGGCTTATAGTATAGATCTAGATATGACAGTGGAGGTCGAGGAAACCTCAGAGAAGTAGTACAAGTAGTAAGTAGTAGACATGTCTTTCAGTGGAACCCACAGGGGTAGAGGGTTAGGGAAAGGTCACGATTAACATGGAGAAGGCTAGTGGAAGATGGCTTGAAGGTAGGAGGTATTTTGTGGAGGGACTCATCAAGAATTTCCCAAAATAGGATTAGGAATAAGTGGAAAGTCTGTTCGTGACCGTATAGTGTGAAAAGGCAATGGTGATGGTGATGGTAGATATGATAAAATATAATTATATCAATCATTTGTGTAGTCTGGTGAACCCTAAAGAGATTTAACTTTAAAATTAAAGCAAAGTAAAATCAAGCCTTATTTCATAGCCGTTGAATGAAAATAAGTTGTCTATGTTACATATTGTCTAGCCTCTCAATCAGGAAAACCATTTGAGAGAGGAAAGAGACAAACAGACATGTAGAGACAGATACACGCACAGAGACAGAGAGAGGGGGAGAGAGGGAGACGGACACTACAGATTGCGACAGAGACAGAAACAGAGAGAGATAATGTGTGTGTGAGAAAGAGGGAGGAGACAGACAGACAGCCAGAGATTGTGTGTGTGTGTGACACTGTAAGAGAGAGAGGGGGGGGGGGGGGCAGAGACACGGTGAGAGAGAGAGAGAGAGAGAGAGAGAGAGAGAGAGAGAGAGAGAGAGAAAGAGAGAGAGAGAGAGAGAGAGAGAGAGAGAGTTGAGTTTTTAATTGATATTGCTGAGATTATGTTGTTTGTCATTAAATGATCAGAATTGTTTTCCTTACTTACCGATCTCCGTCTCATATCATAATTTCATAATATAAAATAGATATTGAGTTGAATGATAATATATTGATATGAATGAGGTAAAGATCAAAGCAACTGTTCATGTGTTATAACAGATTTCATTTGTTTTTTCTACTTTCTTGTAAAATTTGAAATAGGTCAACATAAAACGCACCTAACATTAACAAACAATATGTCTCAAATACCAAAACATCTTGTGTGTTAAGAATGTGAGTGAAAGAAAAGGAAGATCGACAACAGAAGGACAAGCAAAGATAATGCTACATGTATAGTTCGTTCCAAAATTCGTGAGGGACTCCGAAAGTCAAGAGGCAAGGCGTCGGTGTCCCATTCAACCAAAAGGTTGTGGGTTCAAGCCTTGGCAAGTTGAAAAGTGTTTCTCGAGTTTTTTTCGAGAAAAATCTACCCCTGTCTACTGTCAGCTTTGACAAAACTAAATGTTACAGATTTCTTTTTCTTTGTTCAAATTTATACCGTCATAGTCATAGGAATTCTAACACTGCATGCAAAATAACCAACGCTGAATGTTTAGTAGTTGCTGAGAAAATCGACAGACTGACTGTTTCTTTCTATGGGCACGAATTTTGGAACAAACTATAGAACGGTAACTACCTAACGCTTTGTAGTATCTTTTGGACAAGCCAAACGATAAGGCGGTGTTGTGATGAAGCTGTTTGGTGAACACACTTTGGTGGCTATACTAGTACAATGTGCATTGGTTGTTTGAATAATACTAGGTTCAGATCTAGAACAATTGTTAGGGGGGAGGGGGGGCTTCTCACAACATTGTACTCTTACTAAGAGTCTTAGGAAAGATATTTCACTCGGCTTTCTTCATGTGACTCAGGTGTGAATGAGTTTCCAGCTATAGGTAGAGAAATGATTATCTTTGCAGTACAAAGCGCTTTACAGGCTAGTGTAATGCATACTTCCCAGGGAGTTAAGGACTTTGAATGATTTGACCTGCTGGAGGAGACACGCTGTAAGTGTAACTTCGGTGAACCTGTACTTTCGCAGGGATACGGACTATAAATCCATCTTTATCTTTATCTTTATCTTTATCTTCATCTTTATCTTTATCTTTATCTTTATCTTCATCTTTATCTTCATCTTTATCTCCATCTTTATCTTTATCTTCATCTTTATCTCCATCTTTATCTTTATCTTTATCTTCATCTTTATCTCCATCTTTATCTTTATCTCCATCTTTATCTTTATCTCCATCTTTATCTCCATCTTTATCTTTATCTTCATCTTTATCTCCATCTTTATCTTTATCTTTATCTTCATCTTTATCTCATCTTTATCTTTATCTTTATTTATCTTTATCTTCATCTTTATCTCCATCTTTATCTTTATCTTTATCTTCATCTTTATCTCCATCTTTATCTTTATCTCCATCTTTATCTCCATCTTTATCTCCATCTTTATCTCCATCTTCACCTTTATCTTCATCTTTATCTTTATCTCCATCTCTATCTTTATCTTTATCTCCATCTCTATATTTTTCTCCATCTCTATCTTTATCTCCATCTTCATCTTTATCTTTATCTCCATCTTCATCTTCATCTTCATCTTTATCTTCATCTTCATCTTCATCTTCATCTTTATCTTCATCTTCATCTTTATCTTCATCTTTATTTTGATTTTTTACAGGGTTTGTGTCATCGTTCAAATAAATAAACATCAATATCTTATTCTCACATTACCACCCTCAGTATTCCATCTAAAACATTTTTTTAAAGAGACATAAAACGAAATACAATGGCATAAAGTTAAACATGGTAGTAGTTCCCCCCCTCCCTCCCTCCTCCTCCTCTCCCTCATCTACCCAGTCATACAACTCAATATTGTTATTGTCATCATCACACTCAATCGAATTACAAATAGTGAAATGGTCAATTTAATTGTAGTAAAGGATAACTGATATTGATATGCTATACAAAGAATCCGATCTGTTCTTTTCTCGGCTTCCCGTTTGATGTCGGACACGTGTCAAACCGAAGGTTAAAGTTCAAACCGTTGTCTGTATCCTGTAACCGGAAGTCGGGACTAGTCAGATGGAATATGGAGGATGAAGGGTGAGGGGAGTCGGTACGATTTCTCTTTGCGTTTGATGACAAATTATGGTGATGGGTTTTAGCATAGTTCCTGTCTCTGAGGCTGTTATGAGCGTCACCATTAGACACGCTCTGATTGGCTGATTCCTGAGAATGAGAAGAAGGCGTCGGTGGGTGGGATGTAGAATTCGTGAAGTGACGCTGTTGTTGTTGTCGTTGTGGTTGTTGTTGTCGTTGTTGTTGTAACGAGTGTGAAAGGGGAGATGATGTCGTCGTTGTTGCGTTGCTGTTGTCAAAAGGAATAGATTTGTGGAATGAAACCAAAGTAGGGAATGGTGAAGACACAGGTTTCGCTTTGCTGGACAATTCGGCTATACGCTTGGTGGCTATATCGTAGCTTGGGGTTTTCTTTTTTTAATCGGAAATTCATTGTCAGACGCCAACGGGCCTCGTTCTTCTGTAGAACTGTTTGAATTATGTAGGCTTGCATCTGATTGAAAGGCATAGCCTTTTGCTCCCACAAGGGGTTGTCCATGAGAAGGCATTGATCTTTCTCCCACAGCTGCTTTTGAACTGTTGAATTCTCTGTTGGAAGAATTGTTTTCACCACTGTTTCTCCTAAATCCGATGATTTTGTCATCAATTAATCGTTTGGTATTTGATTGCTCCTGCTGTGAGCACGTCATACCACTGGGACTGAAGCGAGACGAATCGATACCATAACAATTGGTAGCGGGACTGAAGCGGGACGATTCGATACCGTAAGAATCGGAAGGGGCGCCGATAGCGGGGAACCTGGTCTCCCCGATTTCAACATCGCTTTGATCATCGCTTTCGAATCCTGATGACAAACGGCTGACGGAATCGTCTTCAAACGCCTCGATTTCATCGCTGAACCGTACCCGTCGGTTCGTGGATCGAACTTTAGACCTGGCCTTGCTCAGACACGATCGGATATCCACACGGCCGCCTTCGTTGTCACAGCACGTGCCCTCGTCATGGAAAAGCTGGATTCCACTTTCTTCAGAAGTGTTCGTAAGAGTCAAACTCTCTTCATCCCCGTCAGGGGTACAGCCGCCCCGAGGTTGCGACGAAGGCGGGAAGAGAAACACATTGGGCTGAATGCTGCATAGATCGATGTCGTTTGGACTTTTCTTATCATCACCATCCTCACTGAGAATATCGGTGAGATTTTCTTCCGGTGCAACTGAAGAAAGGGCAGGCGACATGGTTGATTTGTCGCGGTGGTCAAACCGCGTAGATACGACACAGGTGACCGGGAAATGTTGATCGTCATCATCATCATCATCATCATCATCACACCTCGTGTTGTTGTCGTCGTCAGCATCTCGATATTGGACATCGATTGCCACCTGGTCACCGTTGACCCTCGAACAAGCAGTCGGTGAATTGACTGGTGAACACCGAGTACGAACGACGTCAAGAAACACGAAATTCCCATCGTGGTCCGTCGTCTGCCAAATGACGTCATTCAACGGGCGACATATATTTGGAAACAGAGGCACCAGTTGACCTATATCTCTGACCTTGACCTGAAGGTGAAACTGGTTCAGGACACAGGGCCGTTTCCCTTCCGGTAGCCGTTTTAGCGACAGCTGCACGTCGAAGCCGAACTCGTCGTCGGTGTCACTTCCAGATTGCACTGTGAACAAGCAAAAGTCGTCACGCAGCAGTTCCGGTTCGAGCCCGAGAAGGAGCGTGTAGAATTGCACCTGGTCGCTCCACAGGTTGCGTGACGTGTATAGGACGAAGCGCACGTGCTCTCGTCCGTAGTGGACGTGACGCAAGCCCCACAGGGGAAGATGGGAAGACGTGTAGAAGAATTCGTGGTGATGGTCTGTGTTGAGAAGACTGATTTTCCCCTGGTGGCTGTGTTTCAAGTGTTCTTTGTGGTGGAGCTTCCACGGCTGCTCGGCCAGAGTGTCTCTCAGGGCGAACGCTTTAGCTTCGCCGCGCGCGCTCGTTGAACCTCCACCGGGTTGATGGCCGTCTGGGTCGAAGAACCGCAAGAATACGACAACAGAATAGGCGGGGTAGTCGCCCTTGACGGGGTACGAAGGGATGACGTCATTACCACACGGAGACGTCTGTTGGCAGCCGTCATCGATAGTATCGGAATCGTAATAACTGACACGGAAAATGTCGAGCTTAGAATCGAAGTACTTCGTGACCCTGTCGCAGAGGTCAAGGTAGGGGTCGACATCTTTGGTATCACCCTTGACGTGCAGGGAGATCCTGGCTTGACCCGGAAGGAGACCCGTCACGTCTTCCCGTGGATGCTGTGTCAGGCGGTAC
>JAXRKP010001822.1:0-47500 GCA_037039925.1 Doris montereyensis
CTCTTTCTGTCTGTTTCTCTCTCTCTCTCTCTCTTTCATTCCCACTCGCTTCCTCTCTCCGTCTGTCTTTCATTCCCACCTTTGCTCTGTCTCTCTCTCTTTGACTTGTGCCTCAGATTTGCACTCGAATACACAATGAACACCACGCCAGAACCAGAAGAAGAATGTTGGGTCCATAGATTGAAAAGTATCTTTATATTGTGATAACTTCAGAAATAAGACCCCCGGCTCATCGAGGTATGGCCAGACATGTTTTTCTCCTTTTCGTAATTTTTTTTTTTTCATTTTTGATTTTCATTAGTTTCGATTTTTGTCATGCTTATGAAGTAGAACATCAAGGCGCTTTTATAAACAATGATGTAAATATGATATTATTTATTGAAACATGATTCTGTTTTAGCTGGGCAAAATGGAGGTTTTATATAATATGATCCGATTTTAGAAACAGGAATCTGTTTGAACTGGGCACAATGGAGGTTTTATATAAATAAGATTTGATTTTCAGGAATCTGTTTGAACTGGGCAAACTGGAGGTTTTATATAATATGATCCGATTTTAGAGACAGGAATCTGTTTGAACTGGGCACAATGGAGGTTTTATATTCGGTTTGATTTTAGAAACAGGAATCTGAACTGGGCACAATGGAGGTTTTCAAGGAAAAAATGGCCCCCATCAACCTGCGGTCAATGTTTTACATGGTCAGCCCAAATGAGTCTTCCTATGGAAAACTTGAGGACGTTCCAAACTATGTTGATGGGGTGAGTTTTGAATTGTGTTCATGTTTTTTTTTAGTTTTATTCTGTTTTTTTCATAATGTGAACTTCTTAAGTCAGTCTAAGATTTTACAATTTTTTCTTTTCTTTTTAAAAAAAAAAATTACATTTTTCTTTTAGTTATGTGTGATTATATAATGTATTTGGTGAAAGATTATTTTGAAAGTTATTTTAAACTGGCTGTCACACTTAAAATTATGAAAGAGTGTGGCAATAAAAGAAAGCAACTGAAACTGCTGCGGAAGTCTTTGAAGACCCGGCCAGTGGATCACATCAATCAAGTGGTCTTCTAGATTGCACATGAGAAATCAGCACAATGTTGTCATCAAATTGAAACGGACCCAAGCAAAGGAATTTGTAACCGTTTATATATTACTGCCGGGTGACTCAAAAAAAAAAAGGAACCCAAAGAAGCTGTATGTAACAACTAAGATCACGGGCTAAAATGCTGGGAATTGAATTGAATTTGTTTAGGTCACAATTTGACAATTATACACTCAACATTGACAGAATTCGTCAACTTTGAATAAAATGTGTCAAAAGTGGCAACAGCCAGTGAAGGTGAAGTTTCAAATGAACATGAGTGATCGGAAGTCACAGGTTAAAGGTGAACACAATGACCTGACAAAAGCAATTTTATCAAAACGATCTTATAGACCAATACGGAATCAACAAACAGATGTTTGACATTATTTTAAAGGACGGAGCTAGAAGTGGCCACCGTGTCACGTAAAACAAGCGTGAACCAGATTTTGAAGTTCAAACTTCTCTGCACGTGTCATCTGGATATGACATTTCATGTTCTCTGTACACACTTTTAGGTCATCAATTGTTTGGAGATTTCTCTCTGTAGCAATGGTCCTAAGTTACACGCCAGACAAAAAGTCACAAGTCTTCAAATCTGAATGTGAATGCACGAAACAGTGTCCTGCCATTAACATGAACACAATAGATATTTTGTTATTGTCTAGGTATATTGAATAACGATTTGAACACAATAGATATTTTGTTATTGTCTGTGGCATATTGAATAACGATTTGAACACAATAGATATTTTGTTATTGTCTGTGGCTATTTGAATTGGCATATTGAATAACGATTTGAATACAATAGATATTTTGTTATTGTCTGTGGCATATTGAATAATGATTTGAACACAATAGATATTTTGTTATTGTGGCATATTGAATAACGATTTGAATACATATTGAATAACGATTTGAACACAATAGATATTTTGTTATTGTCTGTGGCATATTGAATAACGATTTGAACACAATAGATATTTTGTTATTGTCTGTGGCATATTGAATAACGATTTGAACACAATAGATATTTTGTTATTGTCTGCGGCATATCACTGAATAACAATAGATATTGTGGCATATCACTGAATAACGATTTGAATACAATAAATATTTTGTTATTGTCTGTGGCATATTGAATAACGATTTGAACACAATAGATATTTTGTTATCATATCACTCAATAACGATTTGAATACAATAAATATTTTGTTATTGTCTGTGGCATATTGAATAACGATTTGAATACAATAAATATTTTGTTATTGTCTGTGGCATATCACTCAATAACGATTTGAACACAATAGATATTTTGTTATTGTCTGTGGCATATTGAATAACGATTTGAACACAATAGATATTTTGTTATTGTCTGTGGCATATTGAATAACGATTTGAACACAATAGATATTTTGTTATTGTCTGAATAACGGCATATCACTGAATAACAATTTGAACACAATAAATATTTTGTTATTGTCTGCGGCGATTTGAATACAATAGATATTTTGTTACTGGCATATTGAATAACGATTTGAACACAATAGATATTTTGTTATTGTCTGTGGCATATTGAATAACGATTTGAATACAATAGATATTTTGTTATTGTCTGTGGCATATTGAATAACAATTTGAACACAATAATAACGATTTGAATACAATAGATCTTTTGCTATTGTCTGTGGCATATTGAATAACAATTTGAACACAATAAATATCACTGTGAATAACGATTTGAACACAATAGATATTTTGTTATTGTCTGTGGCATATTGAATAACGATTTGAACACAATAGATATTTTGTTATCATATTGAATAACGATTTGAACACAATAGATATTTTGTTATTGTCTGTGGCATATTGAATAACGATTTGAACACAATAGATATTTTGTTATTGTCTTGAATAACGATTTGAACACAATAGATATTTTGCTATTGTCTGTGGCATATCACTGAATAATGATTTGAACACAATAGATATTTTGCTATTGTCTACGGCATATCACTGAATAACGATTTGAACACAATAGATATTTTGCTATTGTATATCACTGAATAATGCAATAGATATCACTGGAATAACGATTTGAACACAATAGATATTTTTGCTATTGTCTGCGGCATATCACTGAATAACGATTTGAATACAATAGATCTTTTGCTATTGTCTCATGCATATCACTGAATAACGATTTGAACACAATAGATATTTGTTATTGTCTGCGGCATATCATTCAATATCCATTTGCATATCAGTCAATAACAATTTGAATACAATAGATATTTTGCTATTGTCTGCGGTATATCATATCACTGAATAACTATTGATTTGAATAACGATTTGAACACAATAGATAATAGATATCACTGAATTTATTATTGTCTCATGCATATCACTGAATAACGATTTGAATACAATAGATATTTTGCTATTGTCTGCGGCATATCACTGAATAACGATTTGAATACAATAGATATTTTGCTATTGTCGGCATATCACTGAATAACGATTTGAAACACAATAGATATTTTGCTATTGTCTGCGGCATATCACTGAATAACGATTTGAACACAATAGATATTTTGCTATTGTCTGCGGCATATCACTGAATAACGATTTGAACACAATAGATATTTTGCTATTGTCTACAGCATATCACTGAATAATGATTTGAATACAATAGATATTTTGCTATTGTCTGCGGCATATCACTGAATAACGCGATTTGAACACAATAGATATTTTGCATATATGAATAACGATTTGAATACAATAGATATTTTGTTATTGCATATCACTGAATAACGATTTGAATACAATAGATATTTTGCTATTGTCATATTGAATAACGATTTGAACACATATCACTGAATAACGATTTGAATACAATAGATTCTAGTTTTGCTATTGTCGATTTGCGGCATATCACTGAATAACGATTTGAACACAATAGATATTTTGGCATATCACTGAATATTTGTCAATGATATTTTGTTATTGCATATTGAATAACAATTTGAATACAATAGATTTTTTTGTTATTGAATCGATTTGAATACAATAGATATTTTGCATATCACTGAATAACGATTTGAACACAATAGATCTTTTGCTATTGTCTGTGGCATATCACTCAATAACGATTTGAACACAATAGATCTTTTGCTATTGTCAATTTGAACACAATAGGCATATTGCATATTCAATAACTATTTGAATACAATAGATATTTTGTTATTGTCTGTGGCATATCATTGAATAACGATTTGAATACAATAGATCTTTTGTTATTGTCTGTGGTGATTTGAACACAATAGATATTGAATAATGATTTGAATACAATAGATCTTTTGTTATTGTCTGTGGCATATTGAATAACGATTTGAATACAATAGATCTTTTGCTATTGTGGCATATTGAATAACGATTTGAACACAATCTATTGTCTGGCATATTGAATATTGAATAATTGTCTGGCATATTGAATAACGATACAATAGATCTTTTGTTATTGTCTGTGGCATATTGAATAACGATTTGAATACAATAGATCTTTTGTTATTGTCTGTGGCATATTGAATAACGATTTGAATACAATAGATCTTTTGTTATTGTCTGAGGCATATTGAATAACGATTTGAATACAATAGATATTTTTGTTATTGTCTGTGGCATATTGAATAACGATTTGAATACAATAGATATTTTGTTATTGTCTGTGGCATATTGAATAACGATTTGAATACAATAGATCTTTTGTTATTGTCTGTGGCATATTGAATAACGATTTGAATACAATAGATCTTTTGCTATTGTCTGTGGCATATCATTGATTCAGAAAACGTAAGTCATTGTGAGGACTAAAGGCAAATTGATAGCCTTAGGACCACGATTTCATAGCTCCAAAGTCATCACTGGCAACACAGATTGAGCATGGCATGCAATGTACAATTAGATAGAAAAGGAGGACTGGATTTAAAGCTAGATAATATTATAGCTCTCTAAAGCAAATTGTAATAGGTCCCATAATATGTGCTGTAATTTTCACACACCATTCAATTAGCAAGCTCCATATTGAAATGTTTGACATATGCTCACTCAATTTAATATGTCTCAAAAAATGTATATTTTATCGATAATGATGAAAGTTGTTTACACTAAGCTGAGTATATGCTAGATATATTTGTGGCCAAGAATTGTACAGATCTGTTGTACGGTTTAGCTTAAATTATGTCTCAGATTTTTAAAACTCACTCGATATACATTTGATGTACCAGTATATATACACTTTTTTTAGAAATAAGAATGTCGGTGTGCAGTATAATTGCGCTTATAAACTTATTTCTTCTCATTCCACACAGGCAACTTCCTACTTCCTTATTCTGATCACTCTAGAAGCCATCGTGTTGAAGATACAAGGAGAGAACTCCCTCAATTTGCAGACAGTGTCAACAGCGTTAGTCATGGTATTCTCTCCTTCTTAGCGGGTCAGTTGCAAACAATTTGACATCTAGTTGTTTCTTTTCTTTTTTATTATTGATACTTTCTTTTCTTCTTTTCGTCTGTCTTTCTTTCCATCTCATTAACTTCCATTTTAACCTTTAAGTAGGGACACAATTTGTTTTTCTAATGAACGCAACACAAAAAAACTTTCTGGATGGAGACTGGGCGCATTGCTAACGCTGCTGGTAGGTCCTACTTCTTTCCAGCCATTCTTTCATCTATCTTTGATCTTGCTTTGATCTTGTTTCTTTTTTCTTTCCTGCCATTCTTTCATCTATCTTTGATCTTGCTCTTTCTTCTTTCCTGCCATTCTTCCATCTATCTTTGATCTTGCTCTTTCTTCTTCCAGCCATTCTTCATCTATCTTTGATCTTGCTCTTTCTTCTTCCTCTGCCATTCTCTATCTATCTTTGATCTTGCTCTTTCTTCTTTTTCCTGCCATTCTTTCATCTATCTTTGATCTTGCTTTTTCTTCTTTCCTGCCATTCTGGTTCATCTATCTTTGATCTTGCTCTTTCTTTGTTTTCTTTGTTTACATTCTGTCATCTATCTTTGATCAATTGAATTACATGAATGATTAACTTTACCATGAGCTGCTTTTGGGGTACTGGGTAAATTCCAATGACTCAGTTTGGATGGGGAGATAGAGGTGGTTCCAGATTTGATTTTGATTTTTTATTGCGTTGGGCTTTTCTTTGTTCATGAAAAATTCCCTTTTGTTTTTGTTTACACTGAGTGAAATATTTTATCAATGTGAATTACATGAATGATTTACATACAATTATGTCCTCATGCTTTGCTTTGCATAGTTATAATTTTAATGCAGTGTTATGTAATTTGACGAGACCAGATGGGGACTTGCATGCTACATCAATTTGAGGTTAAAAATTGTGAGTTGAGTAAATTAGTGATGTGTCAATTTGTTTGCTGCATGAATTAATTTGTGGTGGAGACGTGTATGCTACATTAATTTGTAATGGAGACTTGTGCTACATTAATTTGTAATGGAGACTTGTGCTACATTAATTTGTAATGGAGACTTGTGCTATTAATTTTAATTTGTGATGGAGACTTGTGCTACATTAATTTGTAATGGAGACTTTGTGCTACATTATTTGTGATGGAGACTTGTGCTACATTAATTTGTAATGGAGACTTGTGCTACATTAATTTGTAATGGAGACTTAGCTACATTAATTTGTAATGGAGACTTGTGCTACATTAATTTGTAATGGAGACGTGTATGCTACATTAATTTGTAATGGAGACTTGTGCTACATTAATTTGTAATGGAGACTTGTGTACATTAATTTGTAATGGAGACTTGTATGCCACATTGATTTGTGATGTAGACTTGTATGCTACATTGATTTGTGATGTAGACTTGTATGCTACATTGATTTGTGATGTAGACTTGTATGCTACATTGATTTGTGATGTAGACTTGTATGCTACATTGATTTGTGATGTAGACTTGTATGCTACATTGATTTGTGATGTAGACTTGTATGCTACATTGATTTGTGATGTAGACTTGTATACTACATTGATTTGTGATGTAGACTTGTATGTTGCTACATTGATTTGTGATGGAGACTTGTATGCTACATTGATTTGTGATGTAGACTTGTATGCTACATTGATTTGTGATGTAGACTTGTATGCTACATTGATTTGTGATGTAGACTTGTATGCTACATTGATTTGTAATGGAGATGTGTATGCTACATTGATTTGTAATGGAGATGTGTATGCTACATTGATTTGTAATGGAGATGTGTATGCTACATTGATTTGTAATGAAGATTTGTTTGCTGCATTGATTAATGAGATGTATGCTACATTAATTTGTGATGAAATTTGTATGCATTAATTAATTTATGATGGAAACGTATGCTACATTAATTTGTGATGGAAACGTGTATGCTACATTAATTTGTGATGGAAACGTGTATGCTGCATTAATTTATGATAGAGACTTCTTTGCTGCATTAATTTATGATAGAGACTTCTTGCTGCATTAATTTATGATAGAGACTTTGCTGCATTAATTTATGATAGAGACTTTGCTGCATTAATTTATGATAGAGACTTCTTTGCTGCATTAATTTATTATAGAGACTTCTTTGCTGCATTAATTTATGATAGAGACTTCTTGCTGCATTAATTTATGATAGAGACTTCTTTGCTGCATTAATTTATGATAGAGACTTCTTTGCTGCATTGATTTGTGATGGAGACGTGTATGCTACATTAATATGGGTCGAGATGTGTATGCTGCGTTTAATTTGTGATGGAGACTTATATGCTGTATTAATGTGTGTTGAAGTCTTGTATGCTACATGAATTTTTTGTCGCCTGGGTAGGGTTTTGAGCGGTGATTTTTAAGTTAGTCTATGAATCGATGAAACAGAAACTAAGTGATATTGATATTAAAGCCCTGTAGCGATGAATTGAGAACAATAAAAATAAGGACTAAGAAAAAAGATTCATCAAGACTAGGCAAAATGGAACTAGGGGCCCCTACAGTGTCACTCAATATCTTACATGAAAGGAAAGCTCATTACAGGCCATCTAAGCTACAGGTCTTTTCTTCCTTCAAAGCCATTAAGGCCCGTAGAGCCGGACTTCACCTCAGTTGCTATAGCAGGTGATAATTGTCATCTTCTGAACAGGACCTGGACTGACGCAGGTTGTGACTCCCAAGCCATTGCTTGTACCCTACCTGGGTCAAGCAGGGTAAATGTGTGTTAAGTGTCTTTGCCAAGGAACCCAATGTCTGACCTAACTTTATTTGGATTCAAACCCATGACCTCATGATCCTATTTCTAGCAGCCTAACCACTGACCATCGATGCCACTGTAGACCTTTACTGGGTTTTATTAGAAATATCTGCCGCTGAGTGACTGAAATATATTTATTTGTCTTTGTTCAACGTGTATTTGTATCTTTGTTCAATGTGTTTTTGTGTCTTTGTTCAACGTGTATTTGTATCTTTGTTCAATGTGATTTTTGTGTCTTTGTTCAATGTGATTTGTGTCTTTGTTCAATGTGTTTTTGTGTCTTTGTTCAATGTGTATTTGTATCTTTGTTCAATGTGTTTTTGTGTCTTTGTTCAATGTGATTTTGTGTCTTTGTTCAATGTGTTTTTGTGTCTTTGTTCAATGTGTTCAATGTGTTTGTGTCTTTGTTCAATGTGTTTTTGTGTCTTTGTTCAATGTGTTTTTGTGTCTTTTGTTCAATGTGTTCAATGTGTTTTTGTATCTTTGTTCAATGTGTTTTTGTGTCTTTGTTCAATGTGATTTTGTGTCTTTGTTCAATGTGTTTTTGTGTCTTTGTTCAATGTGTGTTTGTGTCTTTGTTCAATGTGTTTTTGTGTCTTTGTTCAATGTGTTTTTTGTGTCTTTGTTCAATGTGTTTTTGTGTCTTTGTTCAATGTGATTTTGTGTCTTTGTTCAATGTGTTTTTGTGTCTTTGTTCAATGTGTTTGTGTTTTGTGTCAATTTGTTCAATGTGTGTTTGTGTCTTTGTTTCAATCCGTTCTTGACATGCATTCACAGCTTGTAGTCAGGCCGTAGAACTGGTGGTGTTTTGTGGGTCTACAATCACTTCTGTCTTATCCACCTGCCTTGGAACAGTACCTGGGTTTGGTTTGTTCTTTATCGGGTTTGGATTTCATGTACTACTGGTTTCATAGATTCGGCCATGGTGAGTAGATTTCATGTCACTACTGGTTCCATAGATTCGGCCATGGTGAATAGATTTCATGTACTACTGGTTTCATAGATTTGTGCCATGGTGAGTAGATTTCATGTACTACTGGTTCATAGATTTGTGCCATGGTGAATGTGATTTCATGTACTACTGGTTTCATAGATTCGGCCATGGTGAATAGATTTCATGTACTACTGGTTCCATAGATTCGGCCATGGTTAGTAGCTTTTTCATGTACTACTGGTTTCATAGATTTGTTCCATGTGTTTTTGAGTAGATTTCAATGATTTTGTGTCTTTGTTCATAGATTCGGCCATGGTGAGTAGATTTTCATGTACTACTATTTCCATAGATTGGCCATGGTTAGATTTCATGTGTCTTATACTGGTTGGAACATAGATTCGGCCATGGTGAGTAGATTTCATGTACTACTGGTTTCATAGATTTCGGCCATGGTGTGAGTAGATTTCATGTACTACTGGTTCATAGATTCGGCCATGGTGAGATTTCATGTGGTTTCTATGAATAGATTGTGTACTACTGGTTTTGTAGATTCGGCCATGGTTAGTAGATTTCATGTACTACTGGTTTCATTTGGCCAAGGTGAGTAGATTTTGTGTACTACTGGTTCCATAGATTTGGCCACAGTGAGTAGATTTCATGTTGTTTGTTCATTTGGCCACAGTCATAGATTTCATGTTGTTCATGTCATTCAGCCACAGTGAGTAGATTTCATGTTGTTTATTTCATTTGGCCACTGTGAGTAGATGTCATGTTGTTTATTTCATTTGGCCACAGTGAGTAGATTTCATGTTGTTCATGTCATTTGGCCACAGTGAGTAGATTTCATGTTGTTCATGTCATTTGGCCACAGTGAGTAGATTTCATGTACTACTGGTTCCATAGATTTGGCCATGGTGAGTAGATTTCATGTTGTTTATGTCATTTGGCCACAGTGAGTAGATTTCATGTTGTTTATGTCATTTGGCCACAGTGAGTAGATTTCATGTACTACTGGTTCACATGATTCGGCCACAGTGAGTAGATTTCATGTTGTTCACGTCATTTGGCCATGGTGAATAGATTTCATGTTCACGCTATTTGGCTATGGTGAATAGATTTCATGTTGTTCATGTTATTTGGCCATGATGAATAGATTTCATGTTGTTCACGTCATTCAGCCACAGTGAGTAGATTTCATGTTGTTCACGTCATTCGGCCACAGTGAATAGATTTCATGTTGTTCACGTCATTTGGCCACAGTGAGTAGATTTCATGTTGTTCATGTTATTTGGCCACAGTGAGTAGATTTCATGTTGTTCATGTCATTCGGCCACAGTGAATAGATTTCATGTTGTTGTCATTCTGACCACAGTCAGTAGATTTCATGAAGTCATTTGACCACAGTGAGTAGATTTCATGTTGTTCATGTCATTTGGCCACAGTGAGTAGATTTCATGTTGTTTATGTCATTCGGCCACAGTGAGTAGATTTCATGTTGTTGTGTCCGACCACAGTGAGTAGATTTCATGTTGTATGCATTCGGTCACAGTGAGTAGATTTCCATGTTGTTCATGTCATTCGCCACAGTGAGTAGATTTCATGTTGTTCATGTCATTCGACCACAGTCAGTAGATTTCATGTTCATTTCAACCACAGTCAGTAGATTTCATGTTGTGTCATTCCACATCTCAGAAAGTCATAGACCACAGTGAGTAGATTTATGTTGTCTTTAATTCGACCACAGTGAGTAGATTTCATGTTGTTAATGTCATTCGAAACCACAGTCAGTAGATTTATGTTGTTAATTCATTCGTAAATCACAGTCAGTAGATTTCATGCTGTAAATGTCATTTGGCCAAGATAAGTAGATTTCATGTTGTCAATTCGACCACAGTCATTTGGCCACAGTAAGTAGATTTCATGTTGTTAATGTCATTCAGCCACAATGAATAGATTTCATGTTGTTAGTCATTTGGCCACAGTGAATAGATTTCATGTTGTTATGTCATTTGGCCACAGTGAGTAGATTTATGTTGTTAATGTCATTAGTAAGTCAATAGAAACATGTAAGTTAATGTCATTTGGCCATAGTCAGTAGATTTCATGTTGTAAACAACAGTAAGTAGATTTCATGTTGTTAATGTCATTTGGCACTCAGTAAATCATGTTGTTCATGTCAAACAAGTGAGTAGATTTATGCTGTTGTCAGTAAATCAATACGAAACAAGATAAGTAGCATTTATGCTGGTGTTTCCCTCAGTAAATCAATACGAAACAAGATAAGTAGATTTATGCTGTGTTTTAGTATGTCATTTGGAAACAAGTGAGTAGATTTATGCTAGTTTATGTCATTTGGCCACAGATAAGTAGATTTATGCTGGTTTGTCATTTAGCCACAGTGAGTAGATTTCAAGATGTTGTTTATGTCATTTGGCCACAGTGAGTAGATTTCATGTTGAAACAATGTCATTACACTATTCTTAATGAAAGAAAGAAACATTCTCAGTGAAATCAATAAGTAGTGTATATGCTGGTTTCTCCACTGGCAGTAAATCATTCGAAACAAGATAAGTAGCATTTATGCTGGTTTCCCTTCACCCGAAACAAGATAAGTAGCATTTATGCTGGTTTCCCTTAGTCAGTAAATCAATGAAACAAGATAAGTAGCATTTATGCTGGTTTCCCCTTCAGTAAATCCCTACGAGACAAGATCATTCTTTCCCTGATTTCCCTGTCAGTTGTGGACAGTAAGTGAAACATTGAGAATTGATTCCCCCTGGCAGTTGTGTACAGTTCTCATTCTTTCCCTTCACCCTGGCAGTTGTGTACAGTTCTCATTCTTTCCCTTCACCCTGGCAGTTGTGTACAGTTCTCATTCTTTCCCTTCACCCTGGCAGTTGTGGACAGTTCTCATTCTTTCCCTTCACCCTGGCAGTTGTGGACAGTTCTCATTCTTTCCCTTCACCCTGGCAGTTGTGGACAGTTCTCATTCTTTCCCTTCACCCTGGCAGTTGTGGACAGTTCTCATTTTTTCCCTTCACCCTGGCAGTTGTGTACAGTTCTCATTCTTTCCCTTCACCATGGCAGTTGTGTATAGTTCTCATTCTTTCCCTTCACCCTGGCAGTTGTGTACAGTTCTCATTCTTTCCCTTCATCCTGGCAGTTGTGGACAGTTCTCATTCTTTCCCTTCACCCTGGCAGTTGTGGACAGTTCTCATTTTTTCCCTTCACCCTGGCAGTTGTGTACAGTTCTCCATTCTTTCCCTTCACCATGGCAGTTGTGGACAGTTCTCATTTTTTCCCTTCACCCTGGAAGGCAGTTTATGGGGTTACTGGTAGGTCTTACTTCTTTCCTTTATTTCTTTAACTTATCTTTGATCTTGCTGTTTCCTCTTAATTTTCCCTGAGATCACTGCAGCGGTGAACGGGTGTACATTTCAATGAGACACATTCTTTTTGCTTTGTCACATGACTTTGACCTTGTTTTTTTTCTTTTATCACCTGTAAAAGGTCACCACATATGGTGGATGCGGTCAAAGTCAAGGAAACAACACCTGCTACTAGTGCAAATTATGTTCATTTTACGAGGTGTCTCATATTATGTACAAAAAAGTCAATATCCAATATCCCATTCATGGTTAGATGAAAACCGACTGTTTTATCTGGTTTTTTGCCCATGTTTTAGATAGATGAAACCGACTGTTTTATCTGGCTTTTGCCATGTTAGATGAAAAAACCGACTGTTTTATCTGGCTTTTTGCCATGTTAGATGAAAACCGAATGTTTTATCTGGCTTTTTTGCCATGTTAGATGAAAAACCGACTGTTTTATCTGGCTTTTTGCCATGTTAGATGAAAACCGACTGTTTTATCTGGCTTTTTGCCATGTTAGATGAAAACCGACTGTTTTATCTGGCTTTTAGATGAAAACCATGTTAGATAGATGAAACCGACTGTTTTATCTGGCTTTTTGCCATGTTAGATGAAAACCGACTGTTTTATCTGCTTTTTTGCCATGTTAGATGAAAACCCACTGTTTTATCTGGCTTTTTGCCATGTTAGATGAAAACCTACTGTTTTGTCTGGTTTTTTGCCACGTTAGATGAAAACCGACTGTTTTATCTGACTTTTTGCCATGTTAGATGAAAACCTACTGTTTTGTCTGGCTTTTGGGCTATGTTAGATGAAAAAACTTACTGTTTTATCTGGCTTTTTGCCATGTTAGATGAAAACCGACTGTTTTATCTGGCTTTTTGCCATGTTAGATGATTGAAAACCGACTGTTTTGTCTGCTTTACATGTTAGATGAAAACTGACTTTTTATCTGGCTTTTTGCTATGTTAGATGAAAACTACTGTTTTGGCTTTTGCCATGTTAGATCTGAAACCGACTGTTTTGTCTGGGTTTTTATGTTAGATTAAACCTGTCTTATGTCATTAGATCAAAACTTTATCTGGCTTTTTTGATATATTCATTGTTGTCATGTCAGAGATCAACTTAACCAAGTACACCACAGGAGTACACCTGACCACGGCTCTCCGCCAGTCTGTCGTACAGAAATACTTTGGGATGGTGAGTGCACAGGCTTTCAACAAATGAACGTGTCGTTTCAATAGTGCGCCAAAGTCACAATTACCTCATTTGGAGGAACATGGCAAAAATCATGGTCTTTGGCACTGTTGGCTTTGGGAATTTCAAGTCTCAAACGACTGTAAATGTAATGTATAAATTCATCATTTTATTTTCATACTTTTCAGGAAGCATAAATTATTTGATCTTTTTGTCTTGTTTTGTGACAAAAATGGACAAAGGTACACTATTCTGCCATTTTCATTTACAAGGGTTTCATATAATTGAATTTTCATATATATCGTCATTGCTTTTTGGATTCTCTGGCTGATTTCTTCTCTTAGTTTTCCCTCTGAGTTAATCATTACTCATAGGTAATTGTAGCCCTGGCCAATTTAAGATGTTGTGTTTTAGCTTCCCTAGTTACTAGCATTGTTTTGGTTTTCTTTGCATTTACTCTCATTCCTCCTTTATTTAGTTCATTGTTCATAATGTTGATATTCGACTGAAGGTCATTTTCTGATTTTCCAAACAGAACTAAATCATTTGCGACTGAATCCATAAATGTGATAAACAAAAGAGGACTTAGGGCATAACCCTGTCTTACTCCTTTATCTACATCAAATTCTTCAGATACATTTCCAGCTACTCTCACTGCACATGTTGGTTTATTGTAAAAACTTGTAATGGCTTCTATTAAATTTTGCTCTACTTTGTGTTCTTTTAAGGAATGCCATAGTTTGTCTCTCCTCACAGTGTCACATAAAACATAGGTGCAAGTCAATGTTTCTCTCAAGAAGTTTTTCTATTATTTGTCTAATTGTAAATATTTGGTCTTGTACACTTCTTCCTGGTCTAAATGATGTTCTTCGATCTGATCCTCTACTCTTTTCCTTAGTCTTATTTCCAGTATCCTGGCATACATTTTTCCTTGTACGCTAAGTAGTGATATCCTTCTATAGTTTAAGTATTCCATAGTTGTTCCTTTCTTATGTATTGGTACTACTACCGTTCCCTTATTCCAGTCGTCTGACACCTGTTTGGACTTCCATGCTTCTTGACATATTGCATGTAGTAGTTTGTCTGCCTCTCTCCCTTGGTTTTAATCATTTCTGGATAAACTTGATCTGCTCCTGGGGCCTTTCCTAATTTCACTTTTCTTATAGCTGTTTGGAGTTCTTCCATTGCGATATTTACACCTTCAGCTGTCTCATCTGGATTACTTGTTACTCTTACTAATTTATCTGTACTCATTGTTTCATATGTTCTGGAGGGATTATGTAATTGTTGAAAATACTTTCTTCATGTTTCCATGATTTCGCTGTCTCCTTTCATTTTTTTCCTTTGGCATTCTTAATTGATTGTATTGGGCATGTTTTGGCATTTTTCTCCTATTCTTCATTGCTCCCCAGAAGAGCTTTTGATTTCCTTGGTAGCTTTCTTGAAGTCTTTGTCCAAACTCTTCCCATTGTTCCTGTTTTGCTTTCCTCACTTCCTCCTTGGCGATAGTTTTTTATTCATGTAATCTAACCTGTCTTCTCGTCTCTTTGTTTGCAAGTATTTCTTCCAGGCATTCTTCTTTTCTTTGATCTTTTACAAGACATTCTCAATCCACCATGCTGTTCTTGTCCTATCTCTGTTAATTTGTTTCCTACCACAGACCTCTTCAGTAGAACTGAGGAGTGTTTCTTTATACATTTGCCACTTTTCTTTTATTGTGCTATCATTCAGATCATTCCGCCTTTCACTGATAAATCTTTTTATCATAGATTGGTATCTCTTTTACTTTTGGTTTTTTTTAGTTTCTTGATTTTGAGTTTAGTAGCTATATTTCTCTTTCCTTTTCTGTTGGTATTTTTCAGTCAGTAATCTCATTTTGGCAATCACTGATGATCACTAAATATTTATGAGATAGAGAGATAGAGAGAGAGAGAGAGAGAGAGAGAGAGAGAGAGAGAGAGAGAGAGAGAGAGAGAGAGAGAGAGAGAGAGAGAGAGAGAGAGAGAGAGAGAGAGAGAGAGAGAGAGAGAGCGAGAAAGAGGGAGAGAGAGAGAGAGAGAGAGAGAGAGAGAGAGAGAGAGAGAGAGAGAGAGAGAGAGAGAGAGAGAGAGAGAGAGAGAGAGAGAGAGAGAGAGAGAGAGAGAGAGAGAGAGAGAGATATATAGGGAGGGGAGGGAGAGGGAGGGAGGGAGAGGAGAGAGAGGAGAGAGGAGAGGGAGAGGAGAGAGAGAGAGAGGAAATATTTATGAGAGAGAGAGAGAGAGAGAGAGAGAGAGAGAGAGAGAGAGAGAGAGAGAGAGAGAGAGAGAGAGAGAGAGAGAGAGAGAGAGAGAGAGAGAGAGAGAGAGAGAGAGAGAGAGAGTGGTTTTATATACTACCTACATTTATGTCTGTATCTGTGTTTGATTCTATCTTTTGTGTGTTATTATATAATACCTATGTCTATGTTTGGTTGTATCTTTGTGTTGTTATATAAAACCTAGAATTATTTGGTTGTATCTTTTTGTGTGTTGTTGTATAATACCTAGGTCTATATTTGTTTGTATCTTTGTATGTTGTTATATAATACTTAGGTCTATATTTGGTTTATCTTTGTGTATTGTTATATAATACCTACATCTATGTCTGTGACAATAGTCTTATTATGTACAACCAACAAACAAAAATTATAAATAAGTAAAACGTAGTACAGTAACATCATTGTAATCAGAACAGTTGGATGGAATGGAGAAAACATCATTGTAATCAGAACAATTGGATGGAATGGAGAAAACATCATTGTAATCAGAACAGTTGGATGGAATGGAGAAAACATCATTGTAATCAGAACAATTGGATGGAATGGAGAAACATCATTGTAATCAGAACAATTGGATGGAATGGAGAAAACATCATTATAATCAGAACAATTGATGGAATGGAGAAAACATCATTGTAATCAGAACAATTGATGGAATGGAGAAAACATCATTGTAATCAGAACAGTTGGATGGAATGGAGAAAAACATCATTGTAATCAGAACAGTTGGATGGAATGGAGAAAACATCATTGTAATCAGAACAATTGGATGGAATGGAGAAAACATCATTGTAATCAGAACAGTTGGATGGCAAAAACATCATTGTAGAACAGTTGGATGGAATGGAGAAAACATCATTGTAATCAGAACAATTAGACGGAATGGAGAAAACATCATTGTAATCAGAACAGTTGGATGGAATGGAGAAAACATCATTGTAATCAGAACAGTTGGATGGAATGGAGAAAACATCATTGTAATCAGAACAGTTGGATGGAATGGAGAAAACATCATTGTAATCAGAACAGTTGGATGGAATGGAGAAAACATCATTGTAATCAGAACAGTTGGATGGAATGTGAGAAAACATCATTGTAATCAGAACAGTTGGATGAATGGCGAAAAAGATCATTGTAATCAGATCTGTGTTTGATTGAAAACATCATTGTAATGTTGTTGGATATAATACCTATGTCTATGTTTGGAATTGTATCTTTGTGTGTTGTTATATAATATTGTAATCAGAACTATGTTTGGTTGTATCATCATTTGTGTATTGTTATATAATACATCATTGTAATCATCTATGTCTGTGACAATAAACCTGGATTATGAGAAACAACCAACAAACAAAAATTATAAATAAGTAAAACGTAGAATACAGAAAACATCATTGTAATCAGAAAAATTGGATTGAATGGAGAAAACATCATTGTAATCAGAACAATTGGATGGAATGGAGAAAACATCATTGTAATCAGAACAGTTGGATGGAATGGAGAAAGCATCATTGTAATCATAACAATTGGATGGAATGGAGAAAACATCATTGTAATCAGAACAGTTGGATGGAATGGAGAAAACATTATTGTAATCAGAACAGTTGGATGGAATGGAGAAAACATCATTGTAATCAGAACAGTTGGATGGAATGGAGAAAACATCATTGTAATCAGAACAGTTGGATGGAATTGGATGGAATGAAGAAAATCATTGTAATCAGAACAATTGGATGGAATGGAGAAAACATCATTGTAATCAGAACAGTTGGATGGAATGGAGAAACACATTGTAATCAGAACAATTGGAGGAATGGAGAAAACATCATTGTAATCATAACAGTTGGATGGAATGGAGAAAACATCATTGTAATCAGAACAATTTGGATGGAATGGAGAAAGAAAACATCATTTTCACAATCATTTTAATCAGTTGGATGGAATGAGAAAACATTGTAATCAGAACAATTGGATGGAATGGAGAAAATCATTGTAATCAGAACAATTGGATGGAATGGAGAAAACATCATTGTAATCAGAACAGTTGGATGGAATGGAGAAAACATCATTGTAATCAGAACAGTGGATGGAATGGAGAAACATCATTGTAATCAGAACAGTTGGATGGAATGGAGAAAAACATCATTGTAATCTGAACATTGTGGAATGGAGAAAACATCATTGTAATCAGAACAATTGGATGGAATGGAGAAACATCATTTTAATCAGAACAGTTGGATGGAATGGACCAAAACATTGTAATCAGAACAATTGGATGGAATGGGAGAAAACATTGTAATCACAATTGGATGGAATGGAGAAACATTGTAATCAGAACAATGGAAATGTTGAGAAAACATCATTGTAATCAGAACACTGGAATGGAGAAACATCATTGTAATCATGTTGGATGGAATGGAGAAAACATCATTGTAATCAGAACAGTTGATGGAATGGAGAAAACATCATTGTAATCAGAACAGTTGGATGGAATGGAGAAAAACATCATGTAATCAGAACAGTTGATGGAATGGAGAAAACATCATTGTAATCTGAACAGTTGGATGGAATGGAGAAAACATCATTGTAATGATAACAGTTATATCAGAACAATTTGAGAAAACATTGTAATCAGAACAGTTGGATGGAATGGAGAAACATCATTGTAATCAGAACAGTTGGATGGAATGGAGAAAACATCATTGTAATCAGAACAATTGGATGGAATGGAGAAAACATCATTGTAATCAGAACAGTTGGATGGAGTGGAGAAAACATCATTGTAATCAGAACAATTGGATGGAATGGAGAGAAAACATCATTGTAATCAGAACAATTGGATGGAATGGAGAAAACATCATTGTAATCAGAACAGTTGGATGGAATGGAGAAAACATCATTGTATTCAGAACAATTGATGGAATAGAGAAAACATCATTGTAATCAGAACAGTTGGATGGAACAAGAAAACATCATTGTAATCAGAACAATTGGATGGAATGGGAGAAAACATCATTGTAATCAGAACACTGGATGGAATGGAGAAAACATCATTGTTGTCAGAACAATTGGATGGAATGGAGAAAACATGTTGTAATCAGAACAATTGGATGGAATAGAGAAACATCATTGTAATCAGAACAATTGGATGGAATGGAGAAAACATCATTGTAATGAACAATTGGATGGAATGAAAACATCATTGTAATCAGAACAATTGGATGGAATGGAGAAAACATCATTATATCATAACAGTTGGATGGAATGGAGAAAACATCATTGTAATCAGAACAATTGGATTGAATGGAGAAAACATCATTGTAATCAGAACAATTGGATGGAATGGAGAAAACATCATTACCACAACAGTTGATTGAATGGAGAAAGCATCATTGTAATCAGAACATTGGATTGAATGGAGAAAACATCATTTATAATCACAACATGATGGAATGGGAAAACATCTATACCACAACTGATGGAATGGAGAAAACATCATTGTAATCTGAACAGTTGGATGGAATGGAGAAAACATGTTGTAATCAGAACAGTTGGATGGAATGGAGAAAACATCATTGTAATCAGAACAATTGGATGGAATGGAGAAAACATCATTGTAATCAGAAGACAATTGGATGGAATGGAGAAAACATCATTGTAATCAGAACATGTTATGGAATGGAGAAAACATCATTGTAATCAGAACAGTTGGATGGAATGGAGAAAACATCATTGCAATCAGAACAGTTGGATGGAATGGAGAAAACATCATTGTAATCAGAACAGTTGGATGGAATGGAGAAAACATCATTGTAATCTGAACAGTTGGATGGAACCAAAACATCATTGTAATCAGAACAGTTATACTATGAGAAAACAACATTTTAATCTTAGAACAGTTGGATGGAATGGAGAAAACATTGTAATCAGAACATTGGATGGAATGGAGAAAACATTGTAATCAGAACAATTGGATGGAATGGAGAAAACATTGTAATCAGAACAGTTGGATGGAATGGAGAAAACATCATTGTAATCAGAACAGTTGGATGGAATGGAGAAAACATCATTGTAATCAGAACAGTTGGATGGAAATGGAGAAAACATCATTGTAATCAGAACAGTTGGATGGAACCAAAACATCATTGTAATCTGACAATTGGATGGAATGGAGAAAACATCATTTAATCAGAACAGTTGGATGGAATGGAGAAAACATTGTAATCAGAACAATTGGATGGAATGGAGAAAACATTGTAATCAGAACAATTGGATGGAACCAAAACATTGTAATCAGAACAGTTGGATGGAATGGAGAAAACATCATTGTAATCAGAACAGTTGGATGGAATCAAAACATCATTGTAATCAGAACAATTTGGATGGAATGGAGAAACATCATTGTAATCAGAACAGTTGGATGGAATGGAAAAACATCATTGTAATCAGAACAGTTGGATGGAATGGAGAAAACACTATAATCAGAACAGTTGGATGGAATGGAGAAAACATCATTGTAATCAGAACAGTTGGATGGAATGGAAAACACCACAACATTGTAATGATAACAGTTGGATGGAATGGAGAAAACATTGTAATCAGAACAATTGGATTGAATGGAGTCATTGTAATCAGTGGATGGAATGGAGAAAACATTATAATCACAACATGAATGAGAAAACATCATGGAACAATGGAATGGAGAAAACATCATTGTAATCTGACACATACCACAATTGGATGGAATGGAGAAAACATCATTGTAACCAGAAAAACTGTTGAACAATTGGATGGAATGGAGAAAACATCATTGTAATCAGAACATGTTGGATGGAATGGAGAAAACATCATTATAATCAGAACATGTTGGATGGAATGGAGAAAACATCATTATATCAGAACAATTGGATGGAATGGAGAAAACATCATTATGGAACCACAACAGTTGGATGGAATAGAGAAAACATCATTATAATCAGAACAATTGTGAATGGAGAAAACATCATTGTAATCAGAACAATGGAATGAGAAACATCATTGTAATCAGAACAGTTGGATGGAATGGAGAAAAACACATTATAATCAGAAAACAATTGTAATCAGAACAATTTGAATGGAGAAAACATCATTGTAATCAGAACAGTTGGATGGAATGGACATTATTGTAATCAGAACAATTTGGATGGAAGGAAGAAAACATTGTAATCATAACAATTGAGAAAACATAATCAGAACAGCTGATGGAATGGAGAAAACATCATTGTAATCAGAACATGTTGAATGGAATGGAGAAAACATCATTGTAATCAGAACAGTTGGATGGAATGGAGAAAACATCATTGTATTCAGAACATGTTGGATGGGAATGGAGAAAACATCATTGTAATCACAACAGTTGTTGAATGGAGAAAACATCATTGTAATCAGAACAGTTGGATGGAATGGAGAAAACATCATTGTAATCAGAACAGTTGGATGGAACCACAACATGTTGTAATCAGAACAATTGGTGGAATGGAGAAAACATCATTGTAATCATAACAGTTGGATGGAATGAGAAAAACATCATTGTATTCAGAACAATTGGATGGAATGGAGAAACATCATTGTAATCAGAACAGTTGGATGGAATGGAGAAAACATCATTGTAATCAGAACAGTTGGATGGAATGGAGAAAACATCTTGTAATCAGAACAGTTGGATGGAATGAAGAAAACAACATTGTAATCATAACAATTGGATGAAATGAGAAAACATCATTGTAATCAGAACAGTTGGATGGAATGGAGAAAACATTATTGTAATCAGAACAGTTGGATGGAATTGAAGAAAACATTCTTGTAATCAGAACAATTTGGATGGAAAAGGAGAAAACATCATTGTAATCAGAACAATTGGATGGAATGGAGAAAAACATCATTGTAATCAGAACATGTTGGAGGAATGGAGAAAACATCATTGTAATCAGAACAATTTGGTTTATAATGACATTTTATCTTGGGAAAACATTGTAATCATAACAATTGGATGTTGTAATATACCACAATTGTCATGATGTCTGAACTATACCACAACTGTTATCATTGACAGAACTGTTGTCTGACACTATACCAAACATCATGTTGTCTGACATACCACAACTGACACTATAACACAACTTTGACATGTTGTCTGAACATACCACAATTTGTGCATGTTGTCTGACACTATACCACAACTGTTGTCATGTTGTCTGACACTATACCACAACTGTTGTCATGTTGTCTGACACTATACCACAACTGTTGTCATGTTGTCTGACACTATACCACAACTGTTGTCATGTTGTCTGACACTATACCACAACTGTTGACATGTTGTCTGACACTATACCACAACTGTTGTCATGTTGTCTGACACTATACCACAACTGTTGTCATGTTGTCTGACACTATACCACAACTGTTGTCATGTTGTCTGACACTATACCACAACTGTTGTCATGTTGTCTGACACTATACCACAACTGCTGACATGTTGTCTGACACTATACTCACAACTGTTGTCATGTTGTCTGTACCACAATTGACACTATACCACAACATACAACTGTTGTCATGTTGTCTGACACTATACCACAACTGTTGTCATGTTGTCTGACACTATACCACACTGTTGTCATGTTGTCTGACACTATACCACAACTGTTGACATGTTGTCTGACACTATACCCACAACTGTTGTCATGTTGTCTGACACTATACCACAACTGTTGTCATGTTGTCTGACACTATACCACAACTGTTGTCATGTTGTCTGACACTATACCACAACTGTTGTCATGTTGTCTGACACTATACCACATGTCATGTTGTCTGACACTATACCACAACTGTTGTCATGTACTGCTGTCCACTATACCACTGTCATGACATACCACAACTGTTGTCATGTTGTCTGACACTGTTGTCATGTTGTCTGACACTATACCACAACTGTTGACATGTTGTCTGACACTATACCACAACTGTTGACATGTTGTCTGACACTATACCACAACTGTTGTCATGTTGTCTGACACTATACCACAACTGTTGTCATGTTGTCTGACACTATACCACAACATTGTCATGTTGTCTGACACTATACCACAACTGTTGACATGTTGTCTGACACTATACCACAACTGTTGTCAGACACTATACCACAACTGTTGACATGTTGTCTGACACTATACCACAACTGTTGTCATGTTGTCTGACACTATACCACAATTGACACTACCACAACTGTTGTCATGTTGTCTGACACTATACCACAACTGTTGTCATGTTGTCTGGACACTATACCACAACTGTTGACATGTTTCTGACACTATATACAACTGTTGTCATGTTGTCTGACACTATACCACAACTGTTGTCATGTTGTCTGAACTATACCACAACTGTTGTCATGTTGTCTGACACTATACCACAACTGTTGTCATGTTGTCTGACACTATACCACAACTGTTGACATGTTGTCTGACACTATACCACAACTGTTGTCATGTTGTCTGACACTATACCACAACTGTTGTCATGTTGTCTGACACTATACCACAACTGTTGTCATGTTGTCTGACACTATACCACAACTGTTGTCATGTTGTCTGACACTATACCACAACTGTTGACATGTTGTCTGACACTATACCACAACTGTTGTCATGTTGTCTGACACTATATACCAACTGACACTATACCACAACTGTTGTCATGTTGTTGTCTATCACACAACTGTTGTCATGACACTATACCACAACTGTTGTCATGTTGTCTGACACTATACCACAACTGTTGTCATGTTGTCTGACAACTGTTGTCATACCACAACTGTTGACATGTTGTCTGACACTATACCACAACTGTTGACATGTTGTCTGACACTATACCACAACTGTTGACATGTTGTCTGACACTATTCCACACAACCTAGGACCTCCTACTGAGAATGACTTTTTCAGAAATAGTTGAATTGCTGTACGACGCTGTGAACAGATTAATATTTATAGACTTAAATGTTGTCGTTGGAACATACTCTGGTACCAACTGCTGGTACTAAATGACGTCAGAGCTCTGCCTTTAAAAGTTTCATTCACCTCACATGCTCCCCCCCATCCCATCCTATCCATGCATCCGCCCAGATGATCAACTTACCGCTGGCGCTCTTTGTCCCACCTAGCATCTTCTACGTCCATGTCCAGTTCAACCTTTTGTACCAGTTTTGTACTAGATTCATACCGAGGTAAGCCAGTTCAACTTTTTGTACTAGTTTTAAATTCATACCAAGGTAAGCCAGTTCAACTTTTTGTACTAGTTTTAAATTCATACCAAGGTAAGCCAGTTCAACTTTTTGTACTAGTTTTAAATTCATACCAAGGTAAGCCAGTTCAACTTTTTGTACTAGTTTTAAATTCATACTAAGGTAAGCCAGTTCAACTTTTTGTACTAGTTTTAAATTCATACCAAGGTAAGCCAGTTCAACTTTTTGTACTAGTTTTAAATTCATACCGAGGTAAGCCAGTTCAACTTTTGTACTAGTTTTAAATTCATACCGAGGTAAGCCAGTTCAACTTTTTGTACTAGTTTTAAATTCATACCAAGGTAAGCCAGTTCAACTTTTTGTACTAGTTTTAAATTCATACTAAGGTAAGCCAGTTCAACTTTTTGTACTAGTTTTAAATTCATACCAAGGTAAGCCAGTTCAACTTTTTGTACTAGTTTTAAATTCATACTAAGGTAAGCCAGTTCAACTTTTTGTACTAGTTTTAAATTCATACTAAGGTAAGTTCCAGTTTTCAACTTTTTGTACCAGTTTAGTTTTAAATTCATACTAAGGTAAGCCAGTTCAACTTTTGTACTAGTTTTAAATTCATACTAAGGTAAGCCAGTTCAACTTTTTGTACTAGTTTTAAATTCATACCAAGGTAAGCCAGTTCAACTTTTTGTACTAGTTTTAAATTCATACTAAGGTAAGCCAGTTCAACTTTTTGTACTAGTTTTAAATTCATACTAAGGTAAGCCAGTTCAACTTTTTGTACTAGTTTTAAATTCATACCAAGGTAAGCCAGTTCAACTTTTGTACTAGTTTTAAATTCATACAAATAGCCAGTTCAACTTTTTGTACTAGTTTTAAATTCATACCAGTCCACATCCAGTTGAACCTTTTGTACCAGTTTTGTATTCATATTGAGGTAAGCAAGTTTCACTTTTGTACCAGTTTTGTATTCATATTGAGGTAAGCAAGTTTCACTTTTGTACCAGTTTTGTATTCATATTGAGGTAAGCAAGTTTCACTTTTGTACCAGTTTTGTATTCATATTGAGGTAAGCAAGTTTCACTTTTGTACTAGTTTTGTATTCATATTGAGGTAAGCAAGTTTCACTTTTGTACTAGTTTTGTATTCATATTGAGGTAAGCAAGTTTCACTTTTGTACCAGTTTTGTATTCATATTGAGGTAAGCAAGTTTCACTTTTGTACCAGTTTTGTATTCATATTGAGGTAAGCAAGTTTCACTTTTGTACCAGTTTTGTATTTTTGCAGACGACCTGGCACTATTATCACGCAACCACCAGCAAATGCAGAGTAAAATGACAAGTCCTTTAGAATCAATTTGTTGACCTCAGAATACATCTTGAAAAATCAAAGATACTTAAAATGAAATAAACAAACTCTGAACCAATTACAGTGGACAGTAATCTCTGGAGGTAGTAGACAATTCTACCTGTCTTGGCAGTGTAGTAGATAATGTAAAGTAGTAGACAATTCTACCTATCTTGGCAGTGTAGTAGATAATGTAAAGAGAACAACAGCAGATATCACGACAAGAATAGGAAAATCAAGAACAGCATACAGGAACTTAAACAAGATCTAAGACAGCGCCATCCCCACTAAAACAAAGATAGATTACTACAAGAATTACTACAGTGGAATCCACAGGGCAAAGAGTTAGGGAAGGCCATGATTAATCTGGAGAAGGCTAGTGGAGGAGGATTTGAAGAGAGGGTCTTTGTGGAAGGACTTATCAAGAGTTTCCCAAGATAGGAATAAGTGATGATCTTTGAATACTCTTTGACCATGTAGGCAATGGTGATGATCTTTGAATACTCTTTGACCATGTGTCGTTGATTGCAGTCGCAAATTGTGTTGGACAAGAAAACATTTTGAACGTTGGAAAGTTTCGGCAAGGAACTTTTTAATTAATTTTGTAAGCATAATTCTGTAAATTTTACATACCTGTTGACTGAATATCATTCTAAATAAGAGCTACACCTTGATTTTTGTCGCCTTGTGAGGGAACCTATGCAAGATTTAAGTTTTGAATTTTATGGTTATTTAGATTGAGCATCTTTTTTGTATGATATGGCATAAGGTCACCATGACCATTTAAGTTTTGTCTAGAAACAATTTGATATTTATGTTTCCGATTTTGATTATGATTATGATTTTAACCCTTCTTTTCATCGTAATTCTGGTTCTGATTCTAATTCTGATTCTGATTTTAATTCTGATTCTGATTTGGATTGCAATAATGATTCTGATTCTTGCTTTCTAACTCACATCCTGATTCTGATCTTAACTATCTAACTCATATCCTGATTCTGATTCTGTCTCATATCCTGATTCTTATTCTGTCTAACTTATCTCCTGCTTCTGATTCTAACTTTCTAACTAACTCATATCCTGATTCTGATTGTAATTTTCTAACTTTTTTCCTTCGTATGATTCTGATTGTAACTTTCAGATATCCTAATTCTGATTGTAACTTTATTTTTCCTGATTCTGGTTCTAACTTTCTAACTTATGTCCTGGTTTTGATTCTAGCTTTCTAACTGATATCCAGATTCTGATTGTAACTTTCTAACTCATATCCTGATTCTGATTCTAACTTTCTGACTCATATCTTGATTCTGATTCTAAATTTCTAACTCATATCCTGATTCTGATTCTAACTTTTTAACTCATATCCTGATTCTGATCCTAACTTTCTAACTCATATCCTGATTCTGATCTTAACTTTCAAGCTCATATCCTGATTCTGATTCTAGCTTTCTAACTCATATCCTAAGTCTGATTCTAACTTTGTAACTCATATCTTGATTCTGATTGTCACGTTCTAACTCATATCTTGATTCTGATTGTAACTTTCGAACTCATATCCTGATTCTGATTCTAACTTTCTAACTCATATCCTGATTCTGATTCTTACTTTCTAACTCATATCCTGATTCTGATTGTCACGTTCTAACTGATATTCTGATTCTGATTCTAGCTTTCTAACTCCTATCTTGATTCTGATTCTAGCTTTCTAACTCCTATCTTGATTCTGATTCTAACTTTGTAACTCATATCTTGATTCTGATTGTCACGTTCTAACTCTTATCCTGATTCTGATCCTTACTTTCTAACTCATATCTTGATTCTGATTCTAAATTTCTAACTCATATCTGATTCTGATTCTAACTTTCTAACTCATATCTTGATTCTGATTCTAACTTTCTAACTCATATCTTGATTCTGATTCTAACTTTCTAAGTCATATCTTGATTCTGATTCTAACTTTCTAACTCATATCTTGATTCTGATTCTAACTTTCTAACTCTTATCTTGATTCTGATTCTAACTTTCTAACTCATATCTTGATTCTGATTCTAACTTTCTAACTCATATCTTGATTCTGATTCTAACTTTCTAGCTCATATCTTGATTCTGATTCTAACTTTCTAACTCATATCTTGATTCTGATTCTAACTTTCTAACTCATATCTTGATTCTGATTCTAACTTTCTAACTCATATCTTGATTCTGATTCTAACTTTCTAACTCATATCTTGATTCTTGATTCTAACTTTCTAACTCTTATCTTGATTCTGATTCTAACTTTCTAACTCTTATCTTGATTCTGATTCTTACTTTCTAACTCATATCTTGATTCTGATACTAACTTTCTAACTCTTATCTTGATTCTGATTCTAACTTTCTAACTCATAGCCTGATTCTGATTCTAACTTTCTAGCTCATATCTTGATTCTGATTCTAACTTTCTAACTCATATCTTGATTCTGATTCTAACTTTCTAACTCATATCCTGATTCTGATTCTAACTTTCTAACTCATATCCTGGTTCTGATTGTCACGTTTCTAACTCATATCCTGATTCTGATTCTAAATTTATAACCCATATCCTGATTTTGATTGTATTTTTTAACTTATATTCTGATTTTAACTTTTAACTTTCTCACTCATATTCTGATTCTCATTGTAACTTTCTAACTGATATCCTGAGTTTGATTCTAACCTTTTCATACCTTGATTCTGATTCTAACACTCTAACTTTTTTCCTGATTCTGGTACTAACTCTCTAACTCATATCCTGATTTTTATTCTTGCTTTCTTACTCTCATCCTGATTCTGATTCTAAATTTATAACCCATATTCTGATTTTGATTGTACCATTTTAACTCATATTCTGGTACTAACTTTCTAAGTCATATCCAGATTTTGATAGTAACTTTCTAACTCCTATCTTGATTCTGATTCTAAATTTATAACCCATATCCTGATTTTGATTGTATCTTTTTAACTCATATTCTGATTTTAACTTTTTAACTTTCTAACTCATATTCTGATTCTCATTGTAACTTTCTGATATCTTGATTTTGATTCTGACTTTCTCATATCAGGATTCTGATTGTAACTTTCTAACTCATATCTTGATTCTCATTCTAACTTGATGACTCATATCCTTATTATGATTCGAACTTTCTAACTCATTTTCTGATTCTGATTGTAACTTTCTAAGTCATATCCTGATTCTGATTGTAACTTTCTAAGTCATATCCTGATTGTGAATCTGAGCAGACTCTAACCAGCTTGGGTCCCCTGAGTACGTCTTGAACACCCCTAGCCACCACCGTGTCCACCACGGCAGAAACCCGTACTGCATTGACAAAAACTATGGTGGCACCTTGATCATATGGGACCGCATCTTTCAGTACGTATATGTTTTGCCTTCTCTCATCTTTTGTGGGGACAGCAGGGGGTTTCACATATCAGCAATTGATGTTCAGAGAAATCGACTTTTCTTAGAAAATGGGAAGGAGATATGAAACGTCTATTATTATGATTATGTATCATATTTGTAACAGAGTTACTTGTAGCCCTAAAGGGAACTCCTGTAGTAAGTGAAAACCCATGACGTAATCAATCTTGGCATGTGCTAAGCCTAGCCTGTTTGTGACATAATCGTATTGTTACCCTAGTGTCGATACCTTTATGTCTAGAAAAATCAGAATCAGTTTAGATTCGTGTCGTATCATATCAAAGCTTCTGGATTTGCTTGAATGTTGTGGAAGTTTCAGTTTCTGGAAGAGTCTTTGTCTTTAAGTATATAAGGGCAGTTTATCTGTGATTTTGGGGAAAGTGAGAAATAAACGTAACAAGTGTGAGACAAACACATTACTGATTCCACCTTTGTATGCCAGCATTGTGAATTTGCTTCACCTCATTAATTGATTGTCAACTGTGAGTATAATAAACATCATAATAGTTGTCATTTTTATGGTGTTTCTAGACTGTCTACGCCTTCGTCAACATCTAGATCTAGAGAAATTCGTTTTGTTCTATATTACCCTTAGTAACAATATTTTTAGAATTTTTTAGATAAAACAAAGAATATTACGAAAGTTGACTACTATTACCTTACCTGGTGTGAATTTAAACAATTTGCGTGAAGTGTGCAATTGTTAACACAAACAAATCTAAAATAAGAAGTGCAATCTATAAAAGTCTATTTGTTTGAATTTCAACTTGAATGTTTAACTCTTTCGCCAAAACTGAAAAAAAAGATTAACAAAAGTCAGTTTTCTGCTCCCAGTGGGTATGAAAAGAAAAGTATTCAATCACTGTGTGCTACCTGTTATTGCATACACGCATCACAGCTTGTCATTAGTGAAGACATTAGCAAGAAAACTGCAAACCACCCAGAGAGCAATGCATGGAAATAATAAAAAAAAACAATAGGGGTCACTGATGTCCTCACACATTCACCAGACAAATATTGAAATAGTCTGGTCACTATTATAACAAGATTTAAAGAAAGTAAATGGACAAAAAGATGTAGAGAATGACAGCCAAGAAATGGACACAGAAATCCAGGAAGACCATCCACATGACGGCATGAGGACATAAGAAAATACATGGACACAGCGTGGCAGAGAAAAGCAGGGGACATAACTCAATGGAAGGCATCTGCAGATGGCTACATCCTACAGTGGAGTGCATGTTAATGCTTTGTCACCATGATGACACCATTAGGATGGCAATGCTTTGTCACCATGATCACACCATTAGGATGTCAATGCTTTGTCACCATGATGACACCATTAGGATGTCAATGCTTTGTCACCATGATCACACCATTAGGATGTCAATGCTTTGTCACCATGATGACACCATTAGGATGTCAATGATTTGTCACCATGATCACACCATTAGGATGATGTCAATGACACCATTAGGATTCAATGTCACCATGATGACACCATTGACACCCTTAGGATGTCAATGCTTTGTCACCATGATGACACCATTAGGATGTCAGTGCTTTGTCACCATGATGACACCATTAGGATGTCAATGCTTTGTCACCATGATGACACCATTAGGATGTCAATGCTTTGTCACCATGATGACACCATTAGGATGTCAATGCTTTGTCACCATGATGACACCATTAGGATGTCAATGCTTTGTCACCATGATGACACCATTAGGATGTCAATGCTTTGTCATGGACATTAGGGATGTCAATGCTTTGTCACCATGATCACACCATTGGGATGTCAATGCTTTGTCACCATGATCACACCATTAGGATGTCAATGCTTTGTCACCATGATGACACCATTAGGATGTCAATGCTTTGTCACCATGATCACACCATTAGGATGTCAATGCTTTGTCACCATGATGACACCATTAGGATGTCAATGCTTTGTCACCATGATCACACCATTAGGATGTCAATGCTTTGTCACTATGATCACACCATTAGGATGACAATGCTTTGTCACCATGATCACACCATTAGGATGTCAATGCTTTGTCACCATGATCACACCATTAGGATGTCAATGCTTTGTCACTATGATCACACCATTAGGATGTCAATGCTTTGTCACCATGATCACACCATTAGGGATGTCAATGCTTTGTCACCATTAGGATATGATCACACCATTAGGATGACAATGCTTTGTCACCATGATCACACCATTAGGATGTCAATGCTTTGTCACTATGATCACACATTAGGATGTCAATGCTTTGTCACCATGATCACACCATTAGGATGTCAATGCTTTGTCACCATGATCACACCATTAGGATGTCAATGCTTTGTCACTATGATCACACCATTAGGATGTCAATGCTTTGTCACCATGATCACACCATTAGGATGTCAATGCTTTGTCACCATGATCACACCATTAGGATGTCAATGCTTTGTCACCATGATCACACCATTAGGGATGTCAATGCTTTGTCAATGTTTTGTCACCATGATCACACCATTAGGATGTCAATGCTTTGTCACCATGATCACACCTTTAGGATGTCAATGCTTTGTCACCATGATCACACCATTAGGATGTCAATGCTTTGTCACCATTAGATGCTTTGTCACCATGATCACCATTAGGATGTCAATGCTTTGTCACCATGATCACACCATTAGGATGTCAATGCTTTGTCACCATGATCACACCATTTAGGATGTCAATGCTTTGTCACCATGATCACACCATTAGGATGTCAATGCTTTGTCACCATGATCACACCATTAGGATGTCAATGCTTTGTCTTTGATCCACCATGATGATCACCATTAGGATGTCAATGCTTTGTCACCATGACACCATTAGGATGTCAATGCTTTGTCACCATGATCACCATTAGGATGTCAATGCTTTGTCACATTAGGATGTCAATGATCACACCATTAGGATGTCAATGCTTTGTCACCATGATCACCATTAGGATGACAATGCTTTGTCACCATGATCACCATTAGGATGTCAATGCTTTGTCATCATGATCACCATTAGGATGTCAATGCTTTGTGTCACCGTTAGGATGATCACACCATGATTAGGATGACAATGCTTTGTCTTCATGATCACCATTGGATGTCAATGCTTTGTCACCATGATCACACCATTAGGATGTCAATGCTTTGTCACCATGATGACCATTAGGATGACAATGCTTTGTCACCATGATCACACCATTAGGATGTCAATGCTTTGTCACCATGATCACCATTAGGATGTCAATGCTTTGTCACTATGATCACACCATTAGGATGTCAATGCTTTGTCACCATGATCACCACCGTTGGGGATGTCAATGCTTTGTCACATGATCACACCATTAGGATGTCAATGCTTTGTTGTCACCATTAGGATGATCATGACCACCAGGGATGTCAATGCTTTGTCACTATGATCACACCGTTAGGATGTCAATGCTTTGTCACCACCATGATCACACCGTTAGGATGTCAATGCTTTGTCTTCATGATCACCATTAAGATGTCAATGCTTTGTCACTATGATCACCATTAGGATGTGATGCTTTGTCATCATGATCACCATTAGGATGACAATGCTTTGTCACCGATCACCATTAGGATGTCAATGCTTGTCACCATGATCACCGTTAGGCTGACAATCACACATTAGGATGTCAATCACACTCACCATTAGGATGTCAATGCTTTGTCACCATGATCACACCATTAGGATGTCAATGCTTTGTCACATGATCACCATGATCACACCATTAGGATGTCAATGCTTTGTCAGCATGATCACACCATTAGGATGTCAATGCTTTGTCACCATGATCACACCGTTAGGATGTCAATGCTTTGTCACCATGATCACCATTAGGATGTCAATGCTATGTCACCATGATCACACCATTAGGATGTCAATGCTTTGTCACCATGATCACACCATTAGGATGTCAATGCTTTGTCACCATGATCACCATTAGGATGTCAATGTTTTGTCACCATGATCACACCATTAGGATGTCAATGCTTTGTCACCTTTAGGATGTCAATGCTTTGATCATCACCATTAGGATGTCAATGCTTTGTCACCATGATCACACCATTAGGATGTCAATGCTTTGTCACCATGATCACCATTAGGATGTCAATGCTTTGTCACCATGATCACCATTAGGATGACAATGCTTTGTCACCATGATCACACCATTAGGATGACAATGCTTTGTCACCATGATCACCATTAGGATGTCAATGCTTTGTTACCATGATCACACCATTAGGATGTCAATGCTTTGTCACCATGATCACCATTAGGATGTCAATGCTTTGTCACCATGATCACCATTAGGATGTCAATGCTTTGTCACCATGATCACCATTAGGATGACAATGCTTTGTCTTCATGATCACCATTAGGATGACAATGCTTTGTCACCATGATTACACCATTAGGATGTCAATGCTTTGTCACCATGATCACATTAGGATTCAATGCTTTGTCACCGATCACCATTAAGATGTCAATGCTTTGTCACCATGATCACCGTTAGGATGATGTCAATGCTTTCACACCATTGGATGTCAATGCTTTGTCTTCATGATCACCGTTAGGATGTCAATGCTTGTCACCATGATCACCATTAGGATGTCAATGCTTTGTCACCATGATCACCATTAGGATGTGCTTTTGTCTTTGTCACCATTGGGATGTCAATGCTTTGTCACCATGATCATTAGGATGTCAATGCTTGTCACCATGATCACCATTAGGATGTCAATGCTTTGACACCATGATCACGCCATTAGGATGTCAATGCTTTGTCACCATGATCACACCATTAGGATGTCAATGCTTTGTCACCATATATGATCACACCATTAGGATGTCAATGCTTTGTCACCATGATCACCATTAGGATGTCAATGCTTTGTCACCCATGATCACTAAATTAGGATGTCAATGCTTTGTCACCATGATCACCATTAGGATGTCAATGCTTTGTCTCCTCCTGTTAGGATGTCACGATGTTACAAACGAGGAGTGGGAGAGTAACCCCTACCTTGTTGAGATATCAAAGGTGTGCTACTTTTTGGACAGGCAAGGAGTTTTCTCTCATCCTTTGTTATCTTCTGTGGCGTCAGTGGCCCACTGGTTAGCTTGCTATCATCCCAAGGTCATGAGGTCCTGAGTTTGAATGTTAGCAATGCTAGGTCCGATGCTGTTTTCTTGGGATAGACTAATGACACACATTTGCTCACCGAACCAGGCGCAGTTGGGTATCAAAACGCCAGCTAGGAAGTAGAAGCCTGCGACAGACTATCAGCGTCCTGTCCAAGAGATCGTTATTATCACCTTTCCACTTCACACTATAGAAACTGGGATGAGCTTCAGCTCTATGAGCCTTAGGGTCATTAAGAACTTCACTAACTTATGTAATATTAGTTTATCTTACATTCATGATATAGTCCGATGCTGTGTGCCTTTGGGAAGACACTTGAAATGCATTTTGCCCCACTGAATGTTGTCAAGATAAAGGTTGATGAAAACTGGTTCAAGGTCATTTCAACCTGGAAAACAATTCCACGTGCTTGCTGTCGTTATTTTAAAGAACAAAATTGTTGACATCTTTATAGTTTGAAACCCATTTAATTAAACAAGGTGTTTTTGAATTTGAACTGAATTACTTCCTTTTCAGACACATTTGAAAGGAAGGAGGAAAGTGTCATATGGCTTGGTGCAATTCAAACCAGTTCTGGAGTCCAATTTACGGCCAGGTGAGTCACGTCTGTTGACAGCTCACACTCACTTTTCCTTAGCTGTATTTTTCTGGGGGGGGGGGGCATGGTGGGTCCAGAGACAAGATGTCAGCCTCTCAACCGAAAGATCATGGGTCCATGCCCCCATGGTTGAAACAGTTCCTGAAGTTTTTTTCCTCTATGCGATTTCATTCCATATTCTTACTGAAAATTTCCAAAGAATTTTGAATGTTCTCAATGTCCTTTGGAGGAAATTTTTATTAATTGGTTTTTGAAGGTGAAAATGGTAATTATTTTATTTGTGTGGTGTGAAAGTGAAAAAAGTAATAATTTTATTTGTGTGGTGTGAAAGTGAAAAATATTTTATTTGTGTGGTGTGAAGGTGAAAAAGTAATAATTTTTATTTGTGTTGTGTGAAAGTGAAAAGAAGTGAAAAAAGTAATAATTTTATTTGTGTTATGTGAAGGTGAAAAAAAGTAATAATTTTATTTGTGTTGTGTGAAAGTGAAAAAAGTAATTATTTTATTTGTGTGGTGTGAAAGTGAAAAAGTAATAATTTTATTTGTGTTGTGTGAAGGTGAAAAAAAGTAATTATTTTATTTGTGTTGTGTGAAAGTGAAAAAAGTAATAATTTCATTTTTTGTGGTGTGAAAGTGAAAAAAGTAATAATTTTATTTGTGGTGTGAAGGTGAAAAGAAGTAATAATTTTATTTTATGTAGTTGGAAAATCAAGCGTATAATAAGAGACAAAGCAGTTTGCACTAAAAACTAAGTTAGGAATAAATCAGCTGAGATGGTTTGGGCATGTTAACAGTATGAATAACAATTGAATAGCTAAATCAGTATACAGTGCTAAAGCCCAAGGTAAAAGACCAAAAAGGCAGACCTCGGGAAAAGATGGGAAGAAGATATGAAAGAGGCATTAAGGCAAAGAAATTTAACTTTCATGGAAGGAAACAGAAAATGTCAGACAGTGGACAGCCTGGAGAAAGATAATTTTCGATCATCTAAACCCATACACCGAAGGTAGAATTGGAGCTGATAAAGAAAGAAAGAAAGAAAGTGAAAATTGTGGTGGATTTTATTATTGTGGTGTGAAAGTGGAAACTAGTAATACAGTCCAACCCACTCTCATATTGACGTCACTGGGAACACCAATGGTTGACAATGTGTCAGAGCAACCAATTAAATAAAGGACAACATTTAAAAAAAAGCTATAATACAATGTCAATCGAAGAGTAATGTGTGATCAAATCGCGCTTTGATTGGTACAGTGACGCAGGATTTCATTGGTTTAGAAGACCATGCAAGCCATTGGCTTTAATTGGTCCAGTGCTTGGGATTTGATTGGTCGAAGAGCATGCATTTTAATTGGCTTTTGATTGCTCCACGGTGCAGCATTTTCTTAGTCTACAGGCATCGTTTTCATTTGCCAATTCTGGGCTTTCATTAATCGACACGCCATCGACGGACATTTGCGTTGTTTGTAGACTGATTATTGCCTGCGCCGACAAAGCAGGAAGTCGATATAAGGGTTTTGAGTCAAATTTACATCGAAATGTCAGTTTTTTTTTACTAATCATATATAAGGAAACAACAAGACTTTGATATGAAGTCGATATATGCAGGATGTCGATATATGTGATGTTGATATATGTGGTCGGGCAGTGGACGGGTAAGCACCTGTATGGGGGAGTGATCCCGCCCTCCACGAGTCTCCTGTTGCCTTGCAGGTAGGTCTTGGCCGACCAGAGGCTAAGGAGTTAACCCTGACAGAAAACAACTTGCTGCCTTTGCAGGTCGTCTTGACTGACCAAAGGCTAAGGGAGTTAACCTGATAGAAAATAACAACTTGCTGCCTTGCAGGCTGGTCTTGAATGACCAAAGGCTAAGGGAGTTAACCCTGACAGAAAATAACAAGGCCTGGTAGGGGGCCTCAAGGTGGCAGCCCCACCATCTACCTAGGGTACAGTGGGCTTATCCCCTGCTTATCCAAAACCAAACAGATTCAGAGAAATAAATGTCATATACCCGGCTTGACCTTTCAACGACGAAAATGGAAACGAACATGGACTGTGATTTTTGAACACGGAAAAGAGCAAATAGTTGGAGAAATGGAAAAATTCAAAGTAGATATTTTGGCCATTACAGAAACAAAGAAAAAAGGACACAGAATAGAAATGTAGGACCAAATAATGTTTTTAATCTTCTCAGGAGTAGATGTCAAGGATAGAGCTAGAGCAGGAGTAGGTCTCCTAGTGCATAAAAAGTCATGAAATGCTACCTGACTGAAATTTATAAGCCCAAGGCCATTAGTGAAGTATTGAACCAAAAGGAAGAGAAATTAAAGCCAATAGCTTATGGGTCAAACTAGGCACTACTAAAGAAGAAAAAGATTTTCGAAAATGATTTACAAATAGCTGCAGAGAATCTTAAACACAAACAGGAATTAATGGTTTTAGGAGATTCAAACGCTAAAGTAGGCAACAATGTAGAAACTTCAGGAGGAGTAACAGGTAAATAAGAAGAGAAAACAACTTTTCCAAATAGAGAGAGACTAATAGATTTTTGCCTAAAGAATAACATGGAAAAGCAAACAACTTTATTCCTCATAAAGATATCCACAAATATACAAGAGTAAATGAAGACATGTGAAAAATCAATTATAGACTACATAATTTTAAAAAACTAAATTTTAGAGTATACTTTAATTTCCAAATTTTTAGAGTATACCTTTTAACTAAATTTTAGTATACCTTTTAACTAAATTTTAGAGTATACCTTTTAACTAAATTTTAGTATACCTTTTAACTAAATTTTAGAGTATACTTTTTAACTAAATTTTAGTGTATACCTTAAAATAAATAAATTTAATTTTAACTAAATTTAGTGATATCTTTTAACTAAATTTTAGAGTATACCATTTAAAATCGAAATAATTTATTTTGTGATTAAAATAGTAATGATTTAATTTTTTATGATGTAGTTAAAAAGTAATGATTTAATTTTTGTGATGTGAAAGTTAAAATAGTAATGATTTAATTTTTTGTGATGTGTACTTAAAATAGTAATAATTTAATTTTTGTGATGTGAAAGTTAAAATAGTAATGATTTAATTGTGATGTGAAATTTAAAATAATAATAATTAAATTTTGTGTCGCTAAATTTAAAATCGTAATAATTTGATTTTATTATGCGTTAAGTCATGTTATGTCTACAACCTAGCAATGGCATAGATTGTGTCGCTGTTATACGCCATGCTCCATTGAGCTGTGTTTGTTGATTATATGTACACTGCATTTATCATTATCAATTTTATTATTATTATTATTATTATTATTATTATTATTATTATTATTATTTTACTATTATTATTATTAAGGCAAAACTATGACATTAAGTGACAACTCCACTAATAAAGACAGAACAAACACGTGACGTTTCGGGTATAGTGGAGTTGTCACTTATTGTCATATTTCGCCTTTAACTTCACTCCACTATGGCTCCTTCGTATTATATTATTATTAGTAGTATTATTAGAATTAGTATTATTATTATTATTATATTATTATTATTATTATTATTATTATTATTATTATTATTATTGTTATTATAAATATTGTTATTATTATTATTATTTTGATTATTATTATTAGTAGATATAGTAGTAGTAGTTGTAGCAGTAACAGTAGTAGTAGTAGTAGTCATCATCATTGTCGTAGTAGTAGTAGTAGTAGTAGTAGTAGTAGTAGTAGTAGTAGTAGTAGTAGTAGTAGTAGTAGTAGTAGTAGTAGTAGTAGTAGTAGTAGTAGTGGTAGTAGTAGTGATTATTTATTATTGTCAATTATTATTATTTAATTTTATATTATTATTATTATCATTATTATTATTATCAGTGCTATCATCGTTGCCTCGTCCACAGGTGTTTCACTTTTTGTACATTTTTGGCCTGGTCAAATCCCACAATGGTGTAGGGAACAAAGTGTCAGCCGTGGTCAAGGGACCTGGGTGGGTGCCAGGAAGCCCCTGGAGAGGTTACCACGAAGAGCTTCCAGAAGTAGGTGCCGTGGACTTGCTTGTCTGGTCTTGGCAGTTTGTGCATGTCGGTTAAGGGAGAGAGTGTGTTAAGAGGATGAAGTAGGACAACGGAAGTGTGTGTAAAACTGGTTTTGGCAGTTCTTGCATGTGAAATGGGGAAGAGAATGCTTGAAGGAGAAAGTGTGGTTTTGGCAGTTCTTGCATGTTGAATAGGGAAGAGAATGCTTGAAGGAGAAAGTGTGGTTTTGGCAGTTCTTGCAAGTGGAATGGCGAAGAGAATGCTTGAAGGAGAAAGTGTGATTTTGGCAGTTCTTGCATGTGGAATGGGGAAGAGAATGCTTGAAGGAGAAAGTGTGGTTTTGGCAGTTCTTGCATGTGGAATTGGGAAGAGAATGCTTGAAGGAGAAAGTGTGGTTTTGGCAGTTCTTGCATGTGGAATTGGGAAGAGAATGCTTGAAGGAGAAAGTGTGGATTCAATCTAATGCATGGCTGGTTTTGGTGCTTTGTGTGACACTGTTTTTATGTCTCAGATCTGATCAGTTTTGAGTTTTGTATTAAGTGTGTGTTTGAGTGTATTTGTATTAAGTGTGTGTTTGGAGGTATTTGTATTAAGTGTGTGTTTGTGTGTATTTGTATTATGTGTTTGAGTGTATTTTGTCCACCCACACTGTCTGCTTCTGCCCTCCTACACTCTCTTTTTATTGTCTATTTTGAACCCATCATTTTGAAATCTCATGAAAGTGTTGTGAGCTAAGAAAGTCATTTTGTCTTTTTCAGCCAATGAGTTTGGAAGAAACTGTTCAGTCTGATACAGAAAGTGAGACATTTGAACACATATTCTTAATAAAAATCATTGTTGAAACTTGAACTGTACAAGTCACCTGCCTTCCTCACTATCATTGGACAGCTGTGTTTGTGCGAATGTAGAGGAGAGAGGCTTGAAGAATATGTGAACGTGTGACATTTGCATGTGGGTTGGGGAAAAGAATGCATGAAGGAGAAAATGTGGATTCAAATTTTTAAATCTAATGCTTGGCTGATTTTGGTAGTTTTTGCATGTGGGTTGGGGAAAAGAATGCATGAAGGAGAAAGTGTGGATTCGAATTTTGGCTGATTTTGGTAGTTTTTGCATGTGGGTTGGGGAAAAGAATGCTTGAAGGAGACAGTGTGGATTCGAATTTTGGCTGATTTTGGTAGTTTTTGCATGTGGGTTGGGGAAAAGAATGCTTGAAGGAGACAGTGTGGATTCGAATTTTGGATTTTGGCAGTTTTTGCAGTGGGTTGGGGGAAAAGAATTGAAGGAGAAAGTGGATTCGTGGCAGTTTTTGCATTGGGGAAAAAGAATGCATGAAGGAGAAAGTGTGGATTCGAATTTTGGCTGATTTTGGTAGTTTTTGCATGTGGGTTGGGGAAAAGAATGCTTGAAGGAGAAAGTGAATATGGTAATGCTTGGCTAATTTTGGCAGTTTTTGCATTGGGAGAACTCAATGTAATGCTGGCTAATTTTGGCAGTTTTTCATTGGGAGAACTCAATGGGATTTATAACTATTTCACAGTTACACATTAATGACACTGAATTACAGGTACAAATTACTGATGCAGATCCAGGCAATGGATGAATATGTTATATTAGATAGAATATCTGAATTTGAATTGTATTTGTAACGGGACAGTACAATTGTCTACAATCGAGTGAATTTTTCTATTTGACATTTCCTTGCTTAACTCCCCAATGTGTACCTATTCTAGTTGTGTTTCAATGTTTAGATAGAAATTTGTTTGTCGGTTAGTAAAATTCTATCATGTGACCAAGTCAATTTTCTCATCTGAGATCAATAAAATTATCTTATCTTATCATATCTTATATTAGTACTAATACAACAATGAGTCATCCAGTGATGTGTTTGAGTTTGAACCGTAAAATGGGCCCTGTTTTTGTCCCGTACTGTTCTTGAGGCAAGGGAATGTCGAAAGTGGAGGAAACGACATTAAATAAAATTAAATCCCAATAGGGACAGTGATGAGACAAATACAAGGAATGGACTGGAAACTGCGCTTTAGTTAGCTTGGTTGATAGCTCACTTTCTTTTCACGGCCAGCCGATGATTGCTGACGCCTTAGAGGTTCTGGATATGATCCCCATGGTGGCTGGGATTTGTTTCTGTCTCTTCCTTATATTGTCTGGGGCCTTTGTTCCTATTGGGCTTTGATATTATTTAATGTAATTTTCTTCACCACTGTTCTTTTGTATCATATGTAGGAAGGGGTTTGTTCAGTGATGGGGACAGGAGCCCAATGAGGGGAAGCTTTAGCCTCAGGACGTCAAGAGTTCAAAGGTTTAAGTACTTGCTTGACGGATTTGACTAATTTGTGCAAGTTAACCAGGGCTTACGGACCATGAAAGATTAAGAAATTGAAATTTAGATTCATGAGTTGTTGAGCAATGTACCGGATGTTTAATTCTTTGTTTGAATGTCCAGTGGAGCTACTGCTCAACCTAATTTGTTCTCTCTTACTAGTAGTATGAACCAGTTGACGTTCAATATTTCAACTTAATTTCTGTTCTCTTATTGTAGTAGTATGAACAAGTTGACGTTTTAATGTTTCAACTTAATTTCTGTTCTCTTACTGTAGTAGTATGAACAAGTTGACGTTCTATATTTCAGAATGGAACTAGATCTATCTATGGTGGATTGACCTTTTAACTAAATTTTAGTGTATACCTTTTAACTAAATATTTAGTCTATACCTTTAACCAAATATTTAGTTATACCTTTTAACTAAATTTTAGAGTATACCTTTGAACTAAATATTTAGTGTATACCTTTTAAATAAATATTTAGTCTATAATTTTTAACTAAATTTTAGAGTATACCTTTTAACTAAATATTTAGTGTATACGTTTTAAATAAATATTTAGTCTATACCTTTTAACTAAATATTTAGTGTCTACCTTTAACTAAATTTTAGAGAGTATACTTTTTAACTAAATTTTAGTGTATACCTTTTAACTAAATTTTAGAGTATACCTTTTAACTAAATTTTAGAGTATACCTTTTAACTAAATTTTAGAGTATACCTTTTAACTAAATTTTAGAGTATACCTTTTAACTAAATATTTAGTCTATACCTTTTAACTAAATATTTAGTTATACCTTTTAACTAAATTTTAGAGAATACCTTTTAACTAAATATACACAAATATTTACACCTGCTTTAACTAAATTTTAGAGTATACCTTTTAACTAAATTTTAGTGTATATCTTTTAACTAAATTTTAAGAATTTTACTTATACTTTTTTTTTCAGGTAGAAAAACCAGAAAAGAAATACAAAACACCTGTTCCTTTACATCAACAGGTACACTGGGTTTCATTTCATCTTGCTAAACACGTTGCTTTCCCATGACAACTCCATACAAACAGGTAAATGGGAAAGAAATTATGGTGTGAAAATGACATCTTTCCTGATATCTCCATACAAACAGATACATGTAGAAGAATTATGGTGTGAAAATGACATCTCTCCTGATATCTCCATACAAACAGATAAATGTGAAAGAAATTATGGTGTGAAAATGACATCTCTCCCTGATATCTCCATACAAACAGATACATGTAGAATGTATTGGTATATCTTTTTTACTACTTGTTTATTTAGTTCCTCTATTTTGAGTTTAGTAGCTTTCTTCTCTTTCGTTTTCTGTTTGTTTTCTTCAGTCAGTAATCTCATTTTGGCAATCACTAGGTGGTGATCACGAAATATTTCAGCTCCTCTGTTTACTCTTTCATCCATTGTCTATTATGTAGTCTATGATTGTTTTTTCACATCTGTCTTCATTTTCACTTGTATTTTGTGGATATCTTTATGCGAAAAAAAATGTTCGCTTATTTTCATGATATTCTTGAGGCTAAAATCTATTAGTTTCTCCATTTGGAGAAGTTGTTGTCTTTCCTTCTTTTATTACTCCTCCTGATGTTTCTACATTGTTGCCTACTACTAGCATTTAAATCTCCTAAAACCATTAGTTCCTGTTTGGGCTTTGAGATCTCTCTGCAGCTATTTGTAAATCGTTTTCTGAAGGTATCTTTTTCTTCTTTGGTAGCATTTTCGTTTGGTCCGTAATCTATTAAAATTTAATTTCTTTTCCTTTGGTTTTGATATTTACTTCTAATAGCCGTGGGCTTATAAATTTCCGATGTAATACAACATGCTGTCACACTCTAGTAAACGAGGGTGGTCAGACGCGAAAGCCAGTGGCAAGCCGTGAAAAACCAGCTCATGAGACACTCCTCTCTTTCTTCTTCGCATTGAGCACGATAGCCAATGAATGATAATCAGCTCTGATTGGTCGAATCAGATTGTGCTAGAAATAGACTTTACAATGAAACCCCGTAGGTCCTGCCGATTTCAAAGTTAAGAGCTCGTCCGAGGTGATTAAATTTTAAAACGCTTTCCACAGCCACTTATGTAAGAAACTCAGAAAACAAGCCCACCAATTGAAAAGCTCATTCAATTTTTGATTAGAAACTACCAGTCTCATTAGATTTCGACTTTGCGAGTTACATTGACAGAGCTTTGTTTAACACATCCTCAACCAAAACAAGGCACAGCCTTCTAATCTTTTGGCCCATTTGAAAAATTTAACTAATTTTCGAAAAATTAAAAAATGTGTAACTTTGTTCAATTTTTGTCCTACAGAAATGATTTTGGTATCAAATTACTCCAGGTACCAACGTTCTTTCCCAGTGGTAGCAAATTACTCAGGTACTAACATTCTTTCCAGTGGTAGCAAATTACTCAGGTAAGCGTTCTTTCCAGTGGTAGCAAATTACTCAGGTACTGGCGTTCTTTCAGTGGTATCAAATTACTCAGGTACTAACGTTCTTTCCAGTGGTAGCAAATTACTCAGGTACTTCAACGTTCTTTCCAGTGGTAGCAATTGTTTTTCCATTGCTTACACTAGAGATTTGGGTTCCAATGGTAGCAATGTTTTTTCCATTAGCAAATTACTCAGGTACCAACGTTCTTTCCAGTGGTATCAACTTACTCAGGTACTAACGTTCTTTCCAGTGGTATCAAATTACTCAGGTACTGACGTTCTTTCAAGTGGTATCAACTTACTCAGGTACTAACGTTCTTTCCAGTGGTATCAAATTACTCAGGTACCAACGTTCCTTCCAGTGGTAGCAAATCACTCAGGTACTAACGTTCTTTCCAGTGGTAGCAAATTACTCAGGTACTAACGTTCCTTCCAGTGGTAGCAAATTACTCAGGTACTAACGTTCCTTCCAGTGGTAGCAAATGTTTTTCCATTACTTACACTTGAGATTTGGGTTCCAATGGTAGCAAATGTTTTTTTCCATTGCTTACACTTGAGATTTGGGTTCCAATGGTAGCAAATGTTTTTTTCCATTACTTACACTTGAGATTTGGGCTCCAGTGGTAGCAAATGTTTTTTCCATTGCTTACACTTGAGATTTGGGTTCCAATGGTAGCAAATGTTTTTTTCCATTACTTACATTTGAGATTTGGGTTCCAATGGTAGCAAATGTTTTTTCCATTACTTACACTTGAGATTTGGGTTCCAGTGGTAGCAAATGTTTTTTTCCATTGCTTACACTTGAGATTTGGGTTCCAATGGTAGCAAATGTTTTTTTCCATTGCTTACACTTGAGATTTGGGTTCCAATGGTAGCAAATGTTTTTTCCATTGCTTACATTTGAGATTTGGGTTCCAATGGTAGCAAATGTTTTTTCCATTACTTACACTTGAGATTTGGGTTCCAGTGGTAGCAAATGTTTTTTCCATTGCTTACACTTGAGATTTGGGTTCCAATGGTAGCAAATGTTTTTTTCCATTGCTTACACTAGAGATTTGGGTTCCAATGGTAGCAAATGTTTTTTTCCATTGCTTACACTTGAGATTTGGGTTCCAATGGTAGCAAATGTTTTTTTCCATTGCTTACACTAGAGATTTGGGTTCCAGTGGTAGCAAATGTTTTTTTCCATTGCTTACACTTGAGATTTGGGTTCCAGTGGTAGCAAATGTTTTTCCATTGCTTACACTTGAGATTTGGGTTCCAATGGTAGCAAATGTTTTTCCATTGCTTACACTTGAGATTTGGGTTCCAATGGTAGCAAATGTTTTTCCATTGCTTACACTTGAGATTTGGGTTTGGACTACCTATTTGTTGTCGACCCTATTTCAACTGCTCATTGGGTTTGGACTACCTATTTGTTGTCGACTCTATTCAACTGCTCATTGGGTTTGGACTACCTATTTGTTGTCGACCCTATTTCAACTGCTCATTGGGTTTGGACTGCCTATTTGTTGTCGACCCTATTTCAACTGCTCATTGGGTTTGGACTACCTATTTGTTGTCGACCCTATTTCAACTGCTCATTGGGTTTGGACTACCTATTTGTTGTCGACCCTATTTCAACTGCTCATTGGGTTTGGACTATCTATTTGTTGTCGACCCTATTTCAACTACTCATTGGGTTTGGACAACATATTTCAACTACTCATTGGGTTTGGACTACCTATTTCAACTAATCATTGGGTTTGGACTACCTATTTGTTGTCGACCCTATTTCAACTACTCATTGGGTTTGGACTACATATTTCAACTACTCATTGGGTTTGGACTACATATTTCAACTACTCATTGGGTTTGGACTACCTATTTCAACTAATCATTGGCTTTCGACTACATATTTGTTGTCGACCCTATTTCAACTGCTCATTGGGTTTGGACTACCTATTTCAACTGCTCATTGGATTTGGACGACCTATTTCAACTGCTCATTGGGTTTGGACTACCTATTTCAACTACTCATTGGGTTTGGACTACATATTTCAACTACTCATTGGGTTTGGACTACCTATTTCAACTGCTCATTGGGTTTGGACGACCTATTTCAACTGCTCATTTGGTTTGGACTACCTATTTCAACTACTCATTGGGTTTGGACTACCTATTTCAACTGCTCATTGGGTTTGGACTACCTATTTCAACTGCACATTGGGTTTGGACTACCTATTTCAACTACTCATATGGTTTGGACTACATATTTCAACTACTCATTGGGTTTGGACTGCATATTCCAACTGCTCATTGGGTTTGGACTACCTATTTGTTGTCGACCCTATTTCAACTGCTCATTGGGTTTGGACTACCTATTTCTACTACTCATTGGGTTTGGACTACATATTTCAACTGCTCATTGGGTTTGAACTACCTATTTCAACTGCTCATTGGGTTTGGACTACCTATTTCAACTACTCATTGGGTTTGGACCACCTATTTCAACTGCTCATTGGTTTGGACTACCTATTTCAACTGCTCATTGGGTTTGGACTACATATTTCAACTACTCATTGGGTTTGGAATACATATTTCAACTACTCATTGGGTTTGGACTACATATTTCAACTACTCATTGGGTTTGGACTACATATTCCAACTGCTCATTGGGTTTGGACTACATATTTCAACTGCTCATTGGGTTTGGACTACATATTCCAACTGCTCATTGGGTTTGGACTACCTATTTCAACTGATCATTGGGTTTGGACTACATATTCCAACTAATCATTGTGTTTGGACTACATATTTCAACTACTCATTGGGTTTGGACTACATATTTCAACTACTCATTGGGTTTGGACTACATATTTCAACTGCTCATTGGGTTTGGACTACCTATTTCAACTACTCATTGGGTTTGGACTACCTATTTCAAATACGCATTGGGTTTGGACTACATATTTCAACTACTCATTGGGTTTGGACTACATATTTCAACTGCTCATTGGGTTTGGACTACATATTTCAACTGGTCATTGGGTTTGGACTACCTATTTCAAGTATTCATTGGGTTTGGACTACATATTTCAACTACTCATTGGGTTTGGACTACATATTTCAACTACTCATTGGGTTTGGACTACGTATTCCAACTGATCATTGGGTTTGGACTACATATTCTAACTGATCATTGTGTTTGGACTACATATTTCAACTACTCATTGGGTTTGGACTACATATTTCAACTACTCATTGGGTTTGGACTACATCATTCAACTGCTCATTGGGTTTGGACTACCTATTTCAACTACTCATTGGGTTTGGACTACATATTTCAACTACTTATTGAGTTTGGACTACATATTTCAACTACTCATTGGGTTTGGACTACATATTCCAACTGATCATTGGGTTTGGACTACGTATTCCAGCTGATCATTGTGTTTGGACTACATATTTCAACTACTCATTGAGTTTGGACTACATATTTCAACTACTCTTTGGGTTTGGACTACATATTTCAACTGCTCATTGGGTTTGGACTACCTATTTCAACTACTCATTTGGTTTGGACTACATCAACTACTCATTGGGTTTGGACTACATATTTC
>JAXRKP010001822.1:52500-60000 GCA_037039925.1 Doris montereyensis
TCTAGGTAGGTAAAGAGGTAAAGTCTAGTAGAGAGTCTAGGTAGGTAAAGAGATAGAGTCTAGGTAGGGAAAGAGATAGAGTCTAGGTAGGGGAAAGAGATAGAGTCTAGGTAGGTAAAGAGATAAAGTCTAGGTAGGGAAAGAGATAGATCTAGGTAGGTAAAGAGATAGAGTCTAGGTAGAGTAAAAGGTTGTAAAGTCTAGGTAGGGAAAGAGATAGAGTCTAGGTAGGTAAAGAGTTGTAGTCTAGTAGGGAAAGAGTTGTGTCTAGTAGGTAAAGAGATAGAGTCTAGGTAGGTTGGAAAATCTAGGTAGGGAAAGAGTTTGAGTCTAGGTAGGGAAAGAGTTGGAGTCTAGGTAGGGAAAGAGATAGAGTCTAGGTAGGTAAAGAGATAGAGTCTAGGTAGGTAAAGAGAAAGTTGTAGAGAGATAGAGTCTATTGTAGTCTAGGTAGGTAAAGAGATAGAATCTAGGTAGGTAAAGAGTTGATCTAGTTAAAGAGTGGAGTCTAGGTAGGTAAAGAGTTGGAGTCTAGATAGGTAAAGAGTTGGAGTCTAGATAGGTAAAGAGTCTAGATAGGTAAAGAAGTCTAGGTAGGTAAAGAGTTGTAGTATAGGTAGGTAAGAGTTGTAGTCAAAGAGTAGGAATCTAAAGAGTTGTAGTCTAGGTAGGTAAAGAGTTGGAGTCTAGGTAGGTAAAGAGTTGTAGTCTAGGTAGGTAAAGAGTTGTAGTCTAGGTAGGTAAAATAGTCTAGATAGGTAAAGAGTTGGTCTAGGTAGGTAAAGAGTTGTAGTCTAGATAGGTAAAGAGTTGGTAAGGTAAAGAGTTGTAGTCTAGATAGATAAAGAGTTGAGTCTAGGTAGGTAAGAGTTGTAGTCTAGGTAGGTAAGAGTTGTAGTCTAGGTAGGAGTTGTAGTCTAGGTAGGTAAAGAGTTGTAGTCTAGGTAGGTAAAGAGTTGTAGTCTAGGTAGGTAAAGTTGTAGTCTAGATAGGTAAATAGTTGTAGTCTAGGTAGGTAAAGAGTTGTAGTCTAGGTAGGTAAAGAGTTGTAGTCTAGGTAGGTAAAGAGTTGTAGTCTAGGTAGGTAAAGAGTTGTAGTCTAGGTAGGTAAAGAGTTGTAGACTAGATAGGTAAAGAGTTGTAGTCTAGGTAGGTAAAGAGTTGTAGTTGTAGTCGTTGTAAATTAGGTAGGTAAAGAGTTGTAGTCTAGATAGGTAAATAGTTGTATTTTAGGTAGGTAAAGAGTTGTAGTCTAGGTAGGTAAAGAGTTGTAGTCTAGGTAGGTAAAGAGTTGTAGTCTAGGTAGGTAAAGAGTTGTAGTCTAGGTAGGTAGGTAAAGAGTTGTAGTCTAGTAGGTAAAGAGTTGTAGTCTAGGTAGGTAAAGAGTTGTAGTCTAGATAGGTAAAGAGTTGTAGTCTAGGTAGGTAAAGAGTTGTAGTCTAGGTAGGTAAAGAGTTGTAGTCTAAGTAGGTAAAGAGTTGTAGTCTAGGTAGGTAAAGAGTTGTAGTCTAGGTAGGTAAAGAGTTGTAGTCTAGATATAAAGAGTTGAGTAGATAGGTAAAGAGTTGTAGTCTAGGTAGGTAAAGAGTTGTAGTCTAGGTAGGTAAAGAGTTGTAGTCTAGGTAGGTAAAGAGTTGTAGTCTAGGTAGGTAAAGAGATAGAGTCTAGGTAGGGACAGAGTTGGAGTCTAAAGAGTTGTAGTCTAGGTAGGAAGATAGAGATGAAGAGATATAGGTAGGGACAGAGTTGTAGTCTAGGTAGGTAAAGAGTTGGAGTATAGGTAGGTAAAGAGAAAGAGAGTATAGGTAGGTAAAGAGATAGAGTATAGGTAGGGACAGAGTTGGAGTCTAGGTAGGTAAAGAGTTGTAGTCTAGGTAGGTAAAGAGATAGAGTCTAGGTAGGGAAAGAGTTGTAGTCTAGGTAGGGAAAGAGTTTAGTCTAGGTAGGTAAAGAATTGGTAGGTCTAGGTAGGGAAAGATTTGGAGTCTAGGTAGGGAAAGAGATGAAGTCTAGGTAGGTAAAGAGATAGAGTCTAGGTAGGGAAAGAATTGTAGTCTAGGTAGGTAAAGAGATAGAGTCTAGGTAGGTAAAGAATTGGAGTCTAAGAGTTGGAGTCTAGGTAGGAAAGAGTTGAAGTCTAGGTAGGTAAAGAGATAGAGTCTAGGTAGGGAAAGAATTGTAGTCTAGGTAGGTAAAGAGATAGAGTCTAAGTAGGTAAAGAGTTGTAGTCTAGATATGGAAAGAGTTGTAGTCTAGATATGGAAAGAGTTGGAGTCTAGGTAGGTAAAGAGTTGTAGTCTAGGTAGGGAAAGAGTTGTAGTCTAGGTAGGTAAAGAGTTGTAGTCTAGGTAGGTAAAGAGTTGTAGTCTAGGTAGGGAAAGAGTTGTAGTCTAGGTAGGTAAAGAGTTGTAGTCTAGGTAGGTAAAGAGTTGTAGTCTAGGTAGGTAAAGAGTTGTAAAGTCTAGGTAGGGAAAGAGTTGTAGTCTAGGTAGGGAAAGAGTTGTAGTCAAGGTAGGTAAAGAGTTGTAGTCTAGGTAGGTAAAGAGTTGTAGTCTAGGTAGGTAAAGAGTTGTAGTCAAGGTAGGTAAAGAGTTGTAGTCTAGGTAGGTAAAGAGATAGAGTCTAGGTAGGGAAAGAGTTGTAGTCTAGGTAGGGAAAGAGTTGGAGTCCAGATAGGATAGAGTTGGGAGTCCAAGTAGGGAAGGTGTTGGAGTTTAGGTATGTTTCAATGAGAGGAATTAACCAAATTTAGCATAAGTGAAAGAAAAGATGAAAAGATACTGATGTTTGTTTTCAATTTTTGACAAGATCATTTGCTTCAACACTGGAGCGCATGCGGTGCTTCCTGTCCATGGCTCTTTTGCTGTGGTTCAAAGGTCGCGACATGGCTGATGATCCTGCGGCTGTCTTCCTCTTCCTGCTTTTTGCCGTGTCGGTCTACGTTTGGAGCATCTTCATTCCCATGTACGAGGGGGATAACGAATCCAGTGAAGAGGACACAAAGAAGGTTCAATAGTGTGATCCTTGCATTGCTTTATGACTAGAGATAGATGGCTATTCACTTGTCATGATTCTCATTTTGGTCTTTCATTTAGGGGGGGGGGTGGGAGGGTGCGCCTCGTAAGTGGTTTTTTTATTTTCGTTTTTGATTTTAGTAGATATATATGAGTTGCTGTCAAAATATAATCATCCTATATCATTGAAAAATTTAAGTTGACTCTATTTCAAATGCTCCAGATCCCTTATACTCATGTCGGGATGGCATTTTTCTCATAACAGGTGTGTGGGATGTTTCCAAGAATATTCTGGCCGATTTGAGCTTAAATGAACAATAATTTCTTTAAAAAAACACATGTTTCGGTTAGTATCAACTTGTGAAACTTTTCCGGCTCTTATGATGACAGACAGAGTGTTACTGGTATCATTTCTTACAAAATCCTATAAAATAAAAGAACTGACACTGAGCCTTTGTTATCCTATTAAAGTGAAGGGAATGAATTTCTTTATCCAGTAGTGCAATCAACGAGATTGGTTCAATTTCTGCAAAAATGCCTTCTCAGGCCACCCCCCCCTGTAATGGCTTATATAACTTCTACTTTTGTTTCTTTTGTTTTGGTTCTGTGTTTTTTTTTATTTATTCTCTGATCAATGCACGCGATGGGCAGGGTAATTTTATTGAAACTGTATTGATCAATTGTGTTTAACTTTTAGGATGTCTCTCCATAGTTATTTTGAATTTGCTTCTAGGCTGGCATTGTTTTATTACCATGGAGAGTTTAAAAGTGATCTATTACCATGGAGAGTTTAAAAAGTGATCTATTACCATGGAGAGTTTAAAGTGATCTATTACCATGGAGAGTTTAAAGCGATCTATTACCATGGAGAGTTTAAAGCGATCTATTACCATGGAGAGTTTAAAGTGATCTATTACCATGGAGAGTTTAAAGTGATCTATTACCATGGAGAGTTTAAAGCGATCTATTACCATGGAGAGTTTAAAGTGATCTATTGATGGTCGTATTGTGTAAAACAAAAACTTTTCTATTGCCGTATTTTAGTTATGATTGAATTTATGGCTCTACTGCATTATTGCCATATTTTGGTTATGATTGAATTAATGGCTGTATTGCATTATTGACGTATTTTGGTTATGATTGAATGGCTGTATTGCATTATTGACGTATTTTGGTCATGTTTGATTTCATGGCTATATTACAGTATTGCCATATTTTTGTTATGATTAATTTATTGCCGGGCTCTACTGCATTATTGCCGTATTTTGGTTGTGTTTGAAATTTATGGCTCTACTGCATTATTGCCTTATTTTTGTTATGTTTGAATTCATGGCGCTAATGCCTGAATGGCCATATTCGGTCAACGTGTGGAAAAATGAGCATCAAAAGCAAAATTTGCCTGCAATTTGTTTCTCCTTACTTTTGCTATATACCAGTGACCTACTTAGCCTTTTTTATGAACCCCAGTTTCAATTTTGATTTTGTCCTTCTATCCCAATACATGAACCCCAGTTTCAATTTTGATTTTGTCCTTGTATCCCAATACTTAGTCTTTATGAAACCCAGTTTCAATTTTGGTTTTGTCCTTCTATCCCAATACATGAACCCCAGTTTCAATTTTGATTTTGTCCTTGTATCCCAAATACTTAACCTTTATGAACCCAGTTTCAATTTTGATTTTGTCCTTCTATCTCAATACTTAGCCTTTATGAACCCCAGTTTCTAATTTTTTGATTTTGTCCTTCTATCCCAATACATGAACCCCAGTTTCAATTTTGATTTTGTCCTTGTATCCCAATACTTAGTCTTTATGAACCCCAGTTTCAATTTTGGTTTTGTCCTTCTATCCCAATACATGAACCCCAGTTTCAATTTTGATTTTGTCCTTCTATCCCAAATACTTAACCTTTATGAACCCAGTTTCAATTTTGATTTTGTCCTTCTATCTCAATACTTAGTCTTTATGAACCCCAGATTCAATTTTTGATTTTGTCCTTGTATCCCAATACGTGAACCCCAGTTTCAATTTTGATTTTGTCCTTGTATCCCAATACTTAACCTTTATGAAACCCAGTTTCAATTTTGATTTTGTCCTTCTATCCCAATACATGAACCCCAGTTTCAATTTTGATTTGTTCTTGTATCCCAATCACTTAACCTTTATGAACCCCAGTTTCAATTTTGATTTTGTCCTTGTATCCCAATACTTAGTCTTTATGAACCCAGTTTCAATTTTGATTTTGTCCTTGTATCCCAATACATGAACCCCAGTTTCAATTTTGATTTTTTCCTTGTATCCCAATACTTAACCTTTATGAAACCCCAGTTTCAATTTTGGTTTTGTCCTTTCTATCCCAATACATGAACCCCAGTTTCAATTTTGATTTTGTCCTTGTATCGCAATACTTAGATTTTTTCGTTTGTATTTACAGAGAGACTCGCGTATTATGATACTTTAAAAGCATGTTTGTAATGTAAGACATGAAATTATTTTCACAAAACCTTTCTCTACCAGTGCCTTTCACAAGATGAATTGTATGCCTTTATATTCATTGCAAAGATGAATTGTATGCCTTTATATTCATTGCAAAGATGAATTGTATGCCTTTATATTCATTGCAAAGATGAATTGTATGTCTTTAACATCTTTGCAAAGATGAATTCTATGCCTTTATATTCATTGCAAAGATGAATTGTATGCCTTTAGCATCATTGCAAAGATGAATTGTATGCCTTTAGCATCATTGCAAATATGAATTGTATGCCTTTATATTCATTGCAAATATGAATTGTATGCCTTTATATTCATTGCAAATATGAATTGTATGCCTTTATATTCATTGCAAAGATTAATTGTATGCCTTTAGCATCATTGCACAGATGAATTGTATGCCTTTAGCATCATTGAAAAGATGAATTCTATGCCTTGATAGACGGGGTGTCAGTTGTAGCCATATAAATAACACCTTGAGTAGATGTGATGTCAGTTGTAGCAATATGAATAACACCTTGAGTAGATGAGATGTCAGTTGTAGCCATATAAATAACACCTTGAGTAGATGTGATGACAGTTGTAGCAATATAAATAACACCTTGAGTAGATGTGATGACAGTTGTAGCCATATAAATAACACCTTGAGTAGATAGGGTGTCATTTGTAACATATGAATAATACCATGAGTAGATGGATGTCAGTTGTAGCCATATGAATAACACCTGAATAGATAAGATGTCAGTTGTAGCCGTATGAATAACACCTTGATTAGATAAGATGTCAGGTGTAACCATATGAATAACACCTTGAATAGATAAGATGTCAGTTGTAGCCGTATGAATAACACCTTGAATAGATAAGATGTCAGTTGTAGCCGTATGAATAACACCTTGATTAGATAAGATGTCAGTTGTACCCATATGAATAACACCTTGATTAGATAAGATGTCAGTTGTAGCCGTATGAATAACACATTGAATAGATGATGTCAGGTGTAACCATATGAATAATAGGTTAATGAACTCTGTCCACCCAGGGGAGAGGTTATAAAGGTACATTAGTATACCTGTTGGCCACCTACAGGACATCTAGAGCATTTTCTAAGGGCTGAGCTTCCACTCTGCGGTCACTCCACCCTCACTGGCTAACGCCGGTTTTTGTCTGCGACTGCTTATTCGGTATTGACAGCTGACCTCTATAACTAGAAGCTGTTTCCCTATCTGCAACCTGGAGACGCGTTTGGTGGGAGATGGTTACCCCCACAGATATTTAATTTTTTATTAAGGTATGATTTCTGTACAATCTACATATATTTTATGCTAGTACTTTCAGTAAAACAAAAAAAGTTGATATAATCTACATATATTTTATGCTAGTACTTTCAGTAAAACAAAAGAGTTGATATTTTGACAAGTTCAGACTGTAAGAGTCAGACATATGTGTGTCATTTTTTTCACCTCTGTGTTATTCTTTTACCTATGTCTCATTCTTTTACCTTTGTCTCATTCTTTTACCTCTGTGTTATTCTTTTACCTCTGTGTTATTCTTTTACCTATGTCTCATTCTTTTACCTTTGTCTCATTCTTTTACCTTTGTCTCATTCTTTTACCTTTGTCTCATTCTTTTACCTTTGTCTCATTCTTTTACCTTTGTCTCATTCTGTTGTTATTCTTTTACCTTTGTCTCATTCTTTTACCTCTGTGTTATTCTTTTACCTCTGTGTTATTCTTTTACCTCTGTGTGATTCTTTTACCTCTGTGTTATTCTTTTACCTCTGTGTTATTCTTTTACCTCTGTGTTATTCTTTTACCTCTGTGTTATTCTTTTACCTTTGTCTCATTCTTTTACCTTTGTCTCATTCTTTTACCTTTGTCTCATTCTTTTACCTTTGTCTCATTCTTTTACCTTTGTCTCATTCTTTTACCTTTGTCTCATTCTTTTACCTTTGTCTCATTCTTTTACCTTTGTCTCATTCTTTTACCTCTGTGTTAT
>JAXRKP010001822.1:67500-87500 GCA_037039925.1 Doris montereyensis
CTTCAATGGAGAACATTAGTGATAGTGCCACTATGATAAATTCCTTCAATGGAAAACATTAGTGATAGTGCCACTATGATAAATTCCTTCAATGGAAAACATTAGTGATAGTGCCACCATGATAAATTCCTTAAATGGAAAACATTAGTGATAGTGCCACCATGATAAATTCCTTAAATGGAGAACATTAGTGCCACTATGATAAGTTCCTTAAATGGAGAACATTAGCGCCACTATGATAAATTCCTTAAATGGAGAACATTAGCGCCACTAGGATAAATTCCTTAAATGGAGAACATTAGCGCCACTATGATAAGTTCCTTAAATGGAGAACATTAGCGCCACTATGATAACTTCCTACCACAAAAACAATAGCGCCACTATGATAACTTCTTTACCACCACAACATTAGCGCCCCTATGATAACGTCCTTACATGGAGAACATTAGCGCCACTATGATAACTTCCTTACATGGAGAACATTAGCGCCACTATCATAACGTCCTTACATGGAGAGCAATAGCGCCACTATGATAACTTCCTTGCATGGAGAACAATAGCGCCACTATGATAACTTCCTTACATGGAGAACATTAGCGCCACTATGATAACTTTCTTACATGGAGAGTAATAGCGTCACTATGATAACTTCTTTACCACGAGAACAATAGCGCTACTATGATAACTTCCTTACATGGATAACAATACCGCCACTACGATAACTTCCTAACATGGATAACAATAGCATCACTATGATAACTTCCTTACCACGAGAACATTAGCGCCACTATGATAACTTCCTTACCACGAGAACATTAGTGCCACTCTGATAACTTCCTTACGACGAAAACAAAAGTACCACTATGATAACTTCCTTACTTGGAGAACAATAACGCCAATATGATAACTTCCTTACATGGAGAACAATAGCGCTACTATGACAACTTCTTTATCACGAGAACATTAGTGTCACTATGATAACTTCCTTACAACGAGAACAATAGCGCCACTATGATAACTTCCTTACATGGAGAACAATAGCGCAACTATGATAACTTCCTTACATGGAGAACAATAGCGCTACGATGATAACGTCCTTACATGGAGAACAAAAGCACCACTATGATAACTTCCTTACCACGAGAACAATAGCGCCACTATGATAACATCCTTACAGGGAGAGCAATAGCGCCACTGTGATACCTTCCTTACATGGATAACAATAGCACCACTATGATAACTTCCTTACCACGAGAACATTAGCGCCACTATGATAACTTCCTTACCACGAGAACATCAGTGCCACTATGATAACTTCCTTACGACGAGAACAATAGCGCCACTATGATAACTTCCCTACGATGAGAACAATAGCGCCACTATGATAACTTCCTTACATGGAGAACAATAGAGCCACTATGATAACTTGCTTATATGGAGAACAATAGCGCCACTATGATAACTTCTTTACCACGAGAACAATAGCGCCACTATGATAACTTCCTTACCACAAGAACAATAGCGCCACTATGATAACTTCCTTACGACGAGAACAATAGCGCCATTATGAGAACTTCCTGATATGGAGAACAATAGCGCCACTATGATAACTTCCTTACCACGAGAACAGTAGCGCCACTATGATAACTTCCTTACCACGAGAACATTAGCACCATTATGATAATTTCCTTACATGGAGAACATTAGCGCCACTATGATAACTTCCTTACACGGAGAACTATAGCGCCACTATGATAACTTCCGTACATGAAGAACAATAGCGCCACTGTGACAACTTCCTTACATGGAGAGCAATAGCGCCACTTTGATAACTTCCTTACCGCGAGAATAATAAGGCCACTATGATAACTTCCTTACCACGAGAACATTAGCGCCAGTATGATAACTTCCTTACCACGAGAACAAGAACGCCACCATGTTAACTTCCTTACAACGATAACATTAGCGCCACTATGATAACTTCCTTACCCCGAGAACATTACCGCCACTATGATAAATTCCTTACCACGAGAACATAAGCGCCACCATGATAACTTCTTTACATGGAGAACAATAGCGCCACTATGATAACTTCCTTACATGGAGAACATTAGCGCCACTATGAAAACTTTCTTACATGGAGAGTAATAGCGTCACTATGATAACTTTTTTACCACGAGAACAATAGCGCTACTATGATAACTTCCTTACATGGATAACAATACCGCCACTATGATAACTTCCTTACATGGATAAAAATACCGCCACTATGATAACTTCCTAACATGGATAACATTAGCGCCACTATGATAACGTCCTTACCACGAGAACATTAGTGCCACTCTGTTTACTTCCTTACGATGAAAACAAAAGCACCACTATGATAACTTCCTTACATGGAAAACAATAACGCCAATATGATAACTTCCTTACATGGAGACCAATAGCGCTACTATGACAACTTCTTTACCACGAGAACATTAGTGTCACTATGATAACTTCCTTACCACGAGAACAATAGCGCCACTATGATAACTTCCTTACATGGAGAACAATAGCGCAACTATGATAACTTCCTTACATGGAGAACAATAGCGCTACTATGATAACTTCCTTACATGGAGAACAAAAGCACCACTATGATAACTTCCTTACCACGAGAACAATAGCGCCACTATGATAACTTCCTTACAGGGGGAACAATAGCGCCACTGTGATAACTTCCTTACATGGATAACAATAGCACCACTATGATAACTTCCTTACCACGATAACATTAGCGCTACTATGATAACTTCCTTACATGGACAACAATAACGCCTCTATGATAACTTCCTTACATGGATAACAATAGCGCCACTATGATAACTTCCTTACCACGAGAACATTAGCGCCACTATGATAACTTCCTTACCACGAGAACATCAGTGCCACTATGATAACTTCCTTACGACGAGAACAATAGCGCCACTATGATAACTTCCTTACTACGAGAACAATAGCGCCACTATGATAACTTCCTTACCACGAGAACAATAGCGCCCATATGATAACTTGCTTACATGAAGAACAATAGCGCGATTATGAGAACTTCCTGATATGGAGAACAATAGCGTCACTATGATAACTTCCTTACCACGAGAACAATAGCGCCACTATGATAACTTCCTTACGACGAGAACATTAGCACCATTATGATAACTCCCTTACATGGAGAACATTAGCGCCACTATGATAACTTCCTTACACGGAGAACTATAGCGCCACTATGATAACGTCCGTACATGAAGAACAATAGCGCCACTATGATAACTTCCTTACTACGAGAACAATAGCGCCACCATGATAACTTCCTTACATGGAGAACATTAGCGCCACTATGATAACTTCATTACATGGAGAACATTAGCGCCCCTATGATAACTTCCTTACATGGAGAACAATAGCGTCACTGTGACAACTTCCTTATATGGAGAGCAATAGCGCCACTATGATAACTTCCTTACCGCGAGAATAATAAGGCCACTATGATAACTTCCTTACCACGAGAACATTAGCGCCAGTATGATAACTTCCTTACCACGAGAACAAGAACGCCACCATGATAACTTCCTTATAACGCTAACATTAGCGCCACTATGATAACTTCCTTACCCCGAGAACATTACCACCACTATGATAAATTCCTTACCACGAGAACATTAGCGCCACCATGATAACTTCTTTAGATGGAGAACAATAGCGCCACTATGATAACTTCCTTATATGGAGAGCAATAGCGCCACTATGATAATTTCCTTACATGGAGAACAATAGCGCCACTATGATAACTTCCTTACATGGAGAACAATAGCGCCACTATGATAACTTCCTTACATGGAGAACAATAGCGCCACTATGATAACTTCCTTACATGGAGAACAATAGCGCCACTATGATAACTTCCTTACATGGAGAGCAATAGCGCCACTATGATAATTTCCTTACATGGAGAGCAATAGCGCCACTATGATAACTTCCTTACATGGAGAACAATAGCGCCACTATGATAGTTTCCTTACATGAAGAACAATAGTGCCACTATGATAACTTCCTTACATGGAGAACAATAGCGCCACAATGATAACTTCCTTACATGGAGAACAATAGCGCCACTATGATAACTTCCTTACATGGAGAGCAATAGCGCCACTATGATAATTTCCTTACATGGAGAGCAATAGCGCCACTATGATAACTTCCTTACATGGAGAACATTAGCGCCACTATGAAAACTTTCTTACATGGAGAGTAATAGCGTCACTATGATAACTTTTTTACCACGAGAACAATAGCGCTACTATGATAACTTCCTTACATGGATAACAATACCGCCACTATGATAACTTCCTTACATGGATAAAAATACCGCCACTATGATAACTTCCTAACATGGATAACATTAGCGCCACTATGATAACGTCCTTACCACGAGAACATTAGTGCCACTCTGTTTACTTCCTTACGATGAAAACAAAAGCACCACTATGATAACTTCCTTACATGGAAAACAATAACGCCAATATGATAACTTCCTTACATGGAGACCAATAGCGCTACTATGACAACTTCTTTACCACGAGAACATTAGTGTCACTATGATAACTTCCTTACCACGAGAACAATAGCGCCACTATGATAACTTCCTTACATGGAGAACAATAGCGCAACTATGATAACTTCCTTACATGGAGAACAATAGCGCTACTATGATAACTTCCTTACATGGAGAACAAAAGCACCACTATGATAACTTCCTTACCACGAGAACAATAGCGCCACTATGATAACTTCCTTACAGGGGGAACAATAGCGCCACTGTGATAACTTCCTTACATGGATAACAATAGCACCACTATGATAACTTCCTTACCACGATAACATTAGCGCTACTATGATAACTTCCTTACATGGACAACAATAACGCCTCTATGATAACTTCCTTACATGGATAACAATAGCGCCACTATGATAACTTCCTTACCACGAGAACATTAGCGCCACTATGATAACTTCCTTACCACGAGAACATCAGTGCCACTATGATAACTTCCTTACGACGAGAACAATAGCGCCACTATGATAACTTCCTTACTACGAGAACAATAGCGCCACTATGATAACTTCCTTACCACGAGAACAATAGCGCCCATATGATAACTTGCTTACATGGAGAACAATAGCGCGATTATGAGAACTTCCTGATATGGAGAACAATAGCGTCACTATGATAACTTCCTTACCACGAGAACAATAGCGCCACTATGATAACTTCCTTACGACGAGAACATTAGCACCATTATGATAACTCCCTTACATGGAGAACATTAGCGCCACTATGATAACTTCCTTACACGGAGAACTATAGCGCCACTATGATAACGTCCGTACATGAAGAACAATAGCGCCACTATGATAACTTCCTTACTACGAGAACAATAGCGCCACCATGATAACTTCCTTACATGGAGAACATTAGCGCCACTATGATAACTTCATTACATGGAGAACATTAGCGCCCCTATGATAACTTCCTTACATGGAGAACAATAGCGTCACTGTGACAACTTCCTTATATGGAGAGCAATAGCGCCACTATGATAACTTCCTTACCGCGAGAATAATAAGGCCACTATGATAACTTCCTTACCACGAGAACATTAGCGCCAGTATGATAACTTCCTTACCACGAGAACAAGAACGCCACCATGATAACTTCCTTATAACGCTAACATTAGCGCCACTATGATAACTTCCTTACCCCGAGAACATTACCACCACTATGATAAATTCCTTACCACGAGAACATTAGCGCCACCATGATAACTTCTTTAGATGGAGAACAATAGCGCCACTATGATAACTTCCTTATATGGAGAGCAATAGCGCCACTATGATAATTTCCTTACATGGAGAACAATAGCGCCACTATGATAACTTCCTTACATGGAGAACAATAGCGCCACTATGATAACTTCCTTACATGGAGAACAATAGCGCCACTATGATAACTTCCTTACATGGAGAACAATAGCGCCACTATGATAACTTCCTTACATGGAGAGCAATAGCGCCATTATGATAATTTCCTTACATGGAGAGCAATAGCGCCACTATGATAACTTCCTTACATGGAGAACAATAGCGCCACTATGATAGTTTCCTTACATGAAGAACAATAGTGCCACTATGATAACTTCCTTACATGGAGAACAATAGCGCCACAATGATAACTTCCTTACATGGAGAACAATAGCGCCACTATGATAACTTCCTTACATGGAGAGCAATAGCGCCACTATGATAATTTCCTTACATGGAGAGCAATAGCGCCACTATGATAACTTCCTTACATGGAGAGCAATAGCGCCACTATGATAATTTCCTTACATGGAGAACATGAGCGCCACTATGATAATTTCCTTATGTGGAGAACAATAGCGCAACTATGATAACTTGCTTACATGGAGAACAATAGCGCCACTATGATAACTTCTTTACCACGAGAATAATAGCGCCACTATGATAACTTCTTTGCCACGAGAGCAATAGCGCCACTATGATAACTTCTTTACAACGAGAGCAATAGCGCCACTATGCTAACTTCCTTACTACGAGAACATTAGCGCCACCATGATAACTTCTTTACATGGAGAACAATAGCGCCACTATGATAACTTCCTTACATGGAGAACATTAGCGCCACTATGATAACTTCCTTTCATGGAGAGCAATAGCGCCACTATGATAACTTCTTTACCACGAGAATAATAGCGCCACTATGAATGATAACTTCCTTACATGGAGAGCAATAGCGCCACTATGATAAATTCCTTACTACGAGAACATTAGCGCCACTATGATAAATTCCTTACATGGAGAACAATAGCGCCACTATGATAACTTCCTTACATGGAGAACAATAGCGCCACTATGATAACTTCCTTACCATGAGAACAATAGCGCCACTATGATAACTTCCTTACGTGGAGAACATTAGCGCCACTATGATAACTTCCTCACCACGAGAATAATAGCGCGACTATGATAACTTCCTTACATGGAGAACATTAGCGCCACTATGATAACTTCCTTACATGGAGAGCAATAGCGCCACTATGATAATTTCCTTACATGGAGAGCAATAGCGCCACTATGATAACTTCCTTACATGGAGAGCAATAGCGCCACTATGATAACTTCCTTACATGGAGAGCATTAGCGCCACTATGATAACTTCCTTACATGGAGAGCAATAGCGCCACTATGATAATTTACTTACATGGAGAGCAATAGCGCCACTATGATAATTTCCTTACATGGAGAGCAATAGCGACACTATGATAATTTCCTTACATGGAGAGCAATAGCGACACTATGATAACTTCCTTACATGGAGAGCAATAGCGCCACTATGATAACTTCCTTACATGGAGAGCAATAGCGCCACTATGATAATTTCCTTACCTTTGAGAACATGAGCGCCACTATGATAACTTCCTTAAGGGATACGGGGCGGATCCTGGAGTGAAGATTTCCATGTTTGTTCCTATGAATTTTACATATGTATGGTGTAATGGGCAGGGTGTAGTGAGTTGAAATATATCTTTTTTTTCCTGACGCTTCCAGTTGCCATGGATACAGCGGCCATCTTGGATCTTGCCCCCAAATTTCATCGTTTAATATCGATAGGCTTTCTCGTCTTTCAACAAATGTGTTTCAAACTTGGCAAACACCTTGTTTGATACAATATCAAAATTTGATCAGATCGGGTTTGTGCTTCATTAGTAGGTTTTCATGTTGTGAATTTTTAAAAATAGCATATGAGAACAACCAAAAATATACAAAAAATATTGTACAAAAAGTTTAATTTTTCCAAAACCATAATACATATATAAAAAAAGCCACGTGATTATTTCTTTGTTTTCCCCCACTCATCATCCATACCAAATTTCATGAAGACACGTTGATAAATAAATAAAACAAGTAGATAGGAAATAATGAACAAAAAAGAACATTTAGAAAAAATGGTATTTTTCTCTTATTTTATATTATTTGAATGCATTTTCTCTTATTTTATATTATTTGAATGCATTTTCTCTTATTTTATATTATTTGAATGCATTTCTCTTATTTTATATTATTTGAATGCATTTTCTCTTATTTTATATTATTTGAATGCATTTTCTCTTATTTTATATTATTTGAATATATTTTCTCTTATTTTATATTATTTGAATGCATTTTCTCTTATTTTATATGATTTGAAGCATTTTCTCTTATTTTATATTATTTGAATGCATTTTCTCTTATTTTATATTATTTGAATACATTTTCTCTTATTTTATATTATTTGAATGCATTTTCTCTTATTTTATATAATTTGAATGCATTTTCTCTTATTTTATATTATTTGAATGCATTTTCTCTTATTTTATATTATTTGAATGCATTTTCTCTTATTTTATATTATTTGAATGCATTTTCTCTTATTTTATATTATTTGAATACATTTTCTCTTATTTTATATTATTTGAATGCATTTTCTCTTATTTTATATTATTTGAATGCATTTCTCTTATTTTATATTATTTGAATGCATTTTCTCTTATTTTATATTATTTGAATGCATTTTCTCTTATTTTATATTATTTGAATATATTTTCTCTTATTTTATATTATTTGAATGCATTTTCTCTTATTTTATATGATTTGAAGCATTTTCTCTTATTTTATATTATTTGAATGCATTTTCTCTTATTTTATATTATTTGAATGCATTTTCTCTTATTTTATATTATTTGAATGCATTTTCTCTTATTTTATATTATTTGAATACATTTTCTCTTATTTTATATTATTTGAATGCATTTTCTCTTATTTTATGTTATTTGAATGCATTTTCTCTTATTTTATATTATTTGAATGCATTTTCTCTTATTTTATATTATTTGAATGCATTTTCTCACATCAACCTAAGAAAAGAGTACGTCAATAGTTTGAAACATCATAGAACCTTGAGAAGCTTCGAACTACTTCTAATTGACACTGTTTCAAGTGCACCAGCATCTTTTTACTCATTTTGAGATGGTGCCTTTTGATAATAGGTGTGTGTGTGACCGTATCTTACGTCTATCAAAGACAATATTGATAATAGATCCTCAACTAAGTTTGTTTGGGATAGTGTGTATTGTGACAATCAAAATGAGTACCAACTTGCAATACTTCAGATAATATTTCTGGCTTTTATTGTATAATAGATTGTTTGAAAGGTAAGCCTATACCGTTTCTAGAAAAATTCTATGAATTCAAAGAATCGATACTGACATTCTTTTATTACGTCATTATGACGGGAATGAACTGCTCTATCCACTAGTATGATAGATTACATTTGTCCTGTTTTCGGTAAATATGGCATTCCAAGAAACCGCTCCCACCCCCTCCACCCCCCCCCCTTTAAGTGGAGTGATATACCACCGAAATGATGACTTACTTAAATATAAATAGAGCGACTTATCACACAAATGGCGGATATCTTAAATAGAGCGATTTATCACACAAATGGCAGATATCTTAAATAGAGTGACTTATCACACAAATGGCAGATATCTTAAATAGAGCGACTTATCACACAAATGGCGGATATCTTAAATAGAGTGACTTATCACACAAATGGCAGATATCTTAAATAGAGTGACTTATCACACAAATGGCAGATATCTTAAATAGAGTGACTTATCACACAAATGGCAGATATCTTAAATAGAGCGACTTATCACACAAATGGCGGATATCTTAAATAGAGCGACTTATAACACAATAGGCGGATATCTTAAATAGAGCGACTTACCACACAAATGGCGGATATCTTAAATAGAGTGACTTACCACACAAATGGCGGATATCTTAAATAGAGTGACTTACCACACAAATGGCGGATATCTTAAATAGAGTGACTTACCACACAACTGGCGGATATCTTAAATAGAGTGACCTACCACACAAATGGCGGATATCTTAAATAAAGTGACTTACCACACAAATGGCGGATATCTTAAATAGAGTTACTTACCACACAAATGGCGGATATCTTAAATAGAGCGACTTACCACACAAATGGCGGATATCTTAAATAGAGTGACTTACCACACAAATGGCGGATATCTTAAATAGAGTGACTTACCACAAGAATGGCGGATATCTTAAATAGAGTGACTTATCACAAGAATGGCGGATATCTTAAATAGAGTTACTTACCACACAAATGGCGGATATCTTAAATAGAGTGACTTATCACAAGAATGGCAGATATCTTAAATAGAGTTACTTACCACACAAATGGCGGATATCTTAAATAGAGTGACTTACCACACAAATGGCAGATATCTTAAATAGAGCGACTTATCACACAAATGGCGGATATCTTAAATAGAGCGACTTACCACACAAATGGCGGATATCTTAAATAGAGTGACTTATCACACAAATGGCGGATATCTTAAATAGAGTGACTTACCACAAGAATGGCGGATATCTTAAATAGAGTGACTTATCACAAGAATGGCGGATATCTTAAATAGAGTGACTTATCACAAGAATGGCGGATATCTTAAATAGAGTGACTTATCACAAGAATGGCGGATATCTTAAATAGAGTGACTTATCACAAGAATGGCAGATATCTTAAATAGAGCGACTTATCACACAAATGGCAGATATCTTAAATAGAGCGACTTATCACACAAATGGCAGATATCTTAAATAGAGCGACGTATCACACAAATGGCGGATATCTTAAATAGAGCGACTTATCACAAGAATGATAACTTTCTTAAATAGAGCGACATATCACAAGAATGATAACTTTCTTAAATAGAGCGACATATCACAAGAATGATAACTTTCTTAAATAGAGCGACATATCATAAGAATGATAACTTTCTTAAATAGAGCAATATATCACAAGAATGATAACTTTCTTAAATAGAGCAATATATCACAAGAATGATAACTTTCTTAAATAGAACGACATATCACAAGAATGATAACTTTCTTAAATAGAGCAATATATCACAAGAATGATAACTTTCTTAAATAGAGCGACATATCACAAGAATGATAGCTTTCTTAAATAGAGCGACATATCACAAGAATGATAACTTTCTTAAATAGAGCGACATATCACAAGAATGATAACTTTCTTAAATAGAGCGACATATCACAAGAATGATAACTTTCTTAAATAGAGCGACATATCACAAGAATGATAACTTTCTTAAATAGAGTGACATATCACAAGAATGATAACTTTCTTAAATAGAGCAATATATCACAAGAATGATAACTTTCTTAAATAGAGCGACATATCACAAGAATGATAACTTTCTTAAATAGAGCGACATATCACAAGAATGATAACTTTCTTAAATAGAGCAATATATCACAAGAATGATAACTTCCTTAAATAGAGCGACATATCACAAGAATGATAACTTTCTTAAATAGAGCGACATATCACAAGAATGAAACTTTCTTAAATAGAACAATATATCACAAGAATGATAACTTCCTTAAATGGAGCGACATATCACAAGAATGATAACTTCCTTTAATAGAGCGACATATCACAAGAATGATAACTTTCTTAAATAGAACAATATATCACAAGAATGATAACTTCCTTAAATAGAGCGACATATCACAAGAATGATTACTTCCTTAAATAGAGCGACATATCACAAGAATGATAACTTCCTTAAATAGAGCGACATATCACAAGAATGATAACTTCCTTAAATAAAGCGACATATCACAAGAATGATAACTTCCTTAAATAGAGCGACATATCACAAGAATGATAACTGAAAGTATGTATTCTCACCTCATGCACCGTCAGTGCTGAGTCTATGAAGTCTATAGAGGTACCAACTTATAGTAAGATTGGGCACAATCAACCCTGACGGTATGCAACGTCTTACACCAATTCGAATAATTGTTTCTGGAGTAACTCCCATAGTCGGGCACACACTACCACTATCCCTGACCCTTCCCCATCCTCCACCCTACCCCATCTGCCCTACCACCACCCCCCCCATGGAAATATCCCACCTTCACCCTGCCCTCCCCAACCCCACCCCATCCTATCCTGGGCAAAGTTTGGTCCCTCTGGCAGTCCATCCCCCGTGTGCTTACCTATGGTACTCAATGGTAGGCTTTTTTGCACATGTTTTCACGTTCATCACTTACCGGAAGCAACTTTGCGCACAGTTTCATACCATTACGGAATACACACAACTTCATCACTTTGAATCTTCCAGCTTTCTGTTTTTCTTCAGACATCACATTGTGTGATGCCTTATGTAGTGCTTGGATCTAGATCTAGATTCTAGATAGTTCTCGTTTGTTGTCTGACGAAGGGTTATACCCGAAACATCACGCGTTTGTTCTGTCTTTATTAGGGAAGTTGTCACTTATTGTCATATTTCACCTTTGACTTCACTCCACTGTGGTTCCTTCGTACTATCACCATAATGATAACTTCCTCAGAGGAAGTGTTATATCACCATAATGATAACTTCCTCAGATGAAGTGTTATATCACCATAATGATAACTTCCTCAGATGAAGTGTTATATCACCATAATGATAACTTCCTCAGATGAAGTGTTATATCACCAAAATGATAACTTCCTCAGATGAAGTGTTATATCACCATAACGATAACTTCCTCAGAGGAAGTGTTATATCACCATAATGATAACTTCCTCAGATGAAGTGTTATATCACCAATAATGATAACTTCCTCAGATAAGTGTTATAACCAAAATGATAACTTCCTCAGAGATGAAGCGTTATAATACCATAATGATAACTTCCTCAGATGAAGTGTTATATCACCAAAAAATGATAACTTCCTCAGATGAAGTGTTATATCACCATAATGATAATCAGATGAAGTGTTGTATCACCATAATGATAACTTCCTCAGATGAAGTGTTATATCACCATAATGATAACTTCCTCAGATGAAGTGTTATATCACAAATATTATAACCTCCATAATATGAATAGTATTATCACCTACATAATAACATCCTCAAAATGAAATGTCATATCACCAAAATGATAACCTCCTTAAATACAGGTGTCATATAACCCCAAGGATGACTTTAATTGGAGTATCATATCACAAAAATGACAACTTTCTTAAATGAAGTGAGTGTCTAACGGAATGACATATCGCTTAAATGAAGCGTCCTTGAATTAAGTAACATATCACCACAATGATAACTTCCTTGGTGGAGTGTCATTTCCTCAAAATGTAACCTCCATAACTGAGTGACGTGGGATTATATTATAACTTCCCTAAATGCAATATCATATCGCCAAAATGATAACTTCCTTAAATGAAGTGAGTGTCGATGTAATGACATATCGCTAACATGATATTCCTTAAAAAGTTTGAGTGCCTGTTTGAAGTAACAAGACATGTCACTTAATGTTAACTTACTAAATTGAAACAAAGTTCTTAAATATAGAGTGACATATCAACAAAGTGATAACTTCCTGAAATAGAGTGATATATCACCAAAATAAAAATATATATCACCAAAATAATAACTCTGAAATAGAGTGATATATCACCAAAATAATAACTCCCTTTGAATAGAGTGATATATCACCAAAATAATAACTCCCTTAAATAAGTGATATATCACCAAAATAATAACTCCTTTAAATAGAGTGATATATCATCAAAATAATAACTCCTTAAATTGATATATCACCAAAATAAATGAAGAGTGATATATCACCAAAATAATAACTCCCTTAAATAGAGTGATATATCACCAAAATAATAACTCCCTTAAATAGAGTGATATATCACCAAAATAATAACTCCCTTAAGTAGAGTGATATATCATCAAAATAATAACTCCTTTGAATAGTGTGATATATCACCAAAATAATAACTCCCTTAAATAGAATGAAATATCACCAAAATAATAACTCCCTTAAAATATATCACCAAAATAATAACTCCTTAAAATGATATATCACCAAAATAATAACTCTTGAATAGTGATATATCACCAAAATAATAACTCCTTTGAATAGTGATATATCACCAAAATAATAACTCCCTTAAATAGAGTGCTGTATCACCAAAATAATAACTCCTTTGAATAGTGATATATCACCAAAATAATAACTCTCTTAAATAGAATGACGTATCATCAAAATAATAACTCCCTTAAAAAATGATATATCACCAAAATAATAACTCCCTTGAATAGTGCTATATCACCAAAATAACTCCCTTAAATAGAATTACGTATCACCAAAATAATAAATCCCTTTAAATAGAGTGATATATCACAAAAATTATAATTTCCTTAAGCAGAGCGGCATATCACCAAAATGATAATTTCGTTAAATAAAGTGATATATCACCAATTTGATAACTATCTTAAATAGAGTTACATATCATAAAAAAATAACATCCTTTTACTAAAGTGACATCACAAAAATGATAACTTCCTTAAACGACACGACAACTTGCTAGACCATAATCACAGCCAACAGTTAAGAGAAAAGGAACAAAAATACAGTAAGCAAACAAAAGCACATAAGACAGGCGTAAAGACATGAAAACAAACACATAACACAGGCGTAAAGATATGAAAACAAACACATAACACAGGCGTAAAGACATGAAAACAAACACATAACACAGATGTAAAGACATGAAAACAAACCCATAACACAGGCATAAGGACATGAAAACATAGACATATTAACATAGACAACCCCAAACCACCAACGTGCCATTCGAGCCATTTCTCTTTTCAACATCAACAAAAGAATCAAAGGCAGGCAACACAAATTTGTGTAAAATTTAATCTTTTGTTAGAAAAATTCAGGTTTTTTTGTTGTTGTTGCTTTTGCTTTCTTCCAGCAATATAACGATGCCGTTGCCATCAGATGTCTACATCACATTGGGAAGAAAATTTCATCTCTTGACTGTCACTTGCCCATTTTTACTGATATATTTTATTAGATCAATTTAAGTTATTTCTTTTTAAAATCGTTTTAACTTCATCTCATCAATTTACATTTCTTGTAACAAAACATATGATTCTCCTTGATTAATCATTCAATATTTATGTACGCATCTACATGTGCAACTATGTTTGTTTACAAGCTACTTGATTAATCATTCAATATTTATGTATGCATCTACATGTGCAACTATGTTTGTTTACAAGCTACATGTATAACTATATTTATGTATTTACATGTATAACTATATTTATGTATGCATCTACATTTATAAGTATATTTATGTATGCATCTACATGTATAACATCTACATGTATAACTATATTTATGTATGCATCTACAGGGTATAACTATATGTGTATGCATCTACATGCTATATTTATGTATGCATCTACAAGTATAACTATATGTGTGTATGCATCTACATGTATAACTATATTTATGTATGCATCTACAAGTATAACTATATGTATGTATGCATCTACATGTATAACTATATTTATGTATGCATCTACATGTATAACTATATTTATGTATGCATCTACATGTATAACTATATTTATGTATGCATCTACAAGTATAACTATATGTGTGTATGCATCTACATGTATAACTATATTTATGTATGCATCTACAAGTATAACTATATGTGTGTATGCATCTACATGTATAACTATATTTATGTATGCATCTACATGTATAACTATGTTTGTTTACAAGCTGCACATATATAACTATGTTTGTTTACAAACTACATGTATAACTATGTTTGTGTATGCATCTATATCTATAACTATGTTTGTGTATGTATCTACATGTATAACTATGTTTGTTTACAAGCTGCATATATAACTATGTTTGTTTAAGCTCACATGTATAACTATGTTTGTTTACAAGCTACATGTATAACTATGTTTACAAGCTACATGTATAACTATGTTTACAAGCTACATGTATAACTATGTTTACAAGTTACATGTATAACTATGTTTACAAGCTACATGTATAACTATGTTTTACAAGCTACATGTATAACTATGTTTACAAGCTACATGTATATAACTATGTTTACAAGCTACATGTATAACTATGTTTACAAGCTACATGTATAACTATGTTTACAAGCTACATGTATAACTATGTTTACAAGCTATATGTATAACTATGTTTGTTTACAAGCTACATGTATAACTATGTTTGTTTACAAGCTACATGTATAACTATGTTTGTTTACAAGCTACATGTATAACTATGTTTGTTTACAAGCTACATGTATAACTATGTTTGTTTACAAGCTACATGTATAACTATGTTTGTTTAAGCTTCCACATGTATTATGTTTACAAGCTACATGTATAACTATGTTTGTTTACAAGCTACATGTATAACTATGTTTGTTTACAAGCTACATGTATAACTATGTTTGTTTACAAGCTACATGCTAACTATGTTTGTTTACAAGCTACATGTATAACTATGTTTGTTTACAAGCTACATGTATAACTATGTTTGTTTACAAGCTACATGTATAACTATGTTTGTTTACAAGCTACATGTATAACTATGTTTGTTTACAAGCTACATGTATAACTATGTTTACAAGCTACATGTATAACTATGTTTACAAGCTACATGTATAACTATGTTTGCTTACAAGCTACATGTATAACTATGTTTGTTTACAAGCTACATGTATAACTATGTTTGTTTACAAGCTACATGTATAACTATGTTTACAAGCTACATGTAGCTATGTTTGTTTTACAGCTACATATGTATAACTATGTTTGTTTACAAGCTACATGTATAACTATGTTTGTTTATATTTATTCTACATGTATAACTATGTTTTGTTTTACAAGCTACATGTATAATAACTATGTTTGTTTACAAGCTACATGTATAACTATGTTTGTTTACAAGCTACATGTATAACTATGTTTGTTTACAAGCTACATGTATAACTATGTTTACAAATCTACATGTATAACTATGTTTGTTTACAAGGCTACATGTATAACTATGTTTGTGTATACATCTACATGTATAACTTATTTTGTTTACAAGGCACCATGTATAACTATGTTTGTGTATACATCTACATGTATAACTTATTTTGTTTACAAGGCTACATGTATAACTTATGTTTGTTTACAAGGCTACATGTATAACTTATTTTGTTTACAATCTACATGTATAACTTATTTTGTTTACAAGGCTACATGTATAACTATGTTTGTGTATACATCTACATGTATAACTTATTTTGTTTACAAGGCTACATGTATAACTATGTTTGTGTATACATCTACATGTATAACTTATTTTGTTTACAAGGCTACATGTATAACTATGTTTGTGTATACATCTACATGTATAACTTATTTTATTTTGGCTACATTTACAAGGCTACATGTATAACTTATTTTGTTTACAAGGCTACATGTATAACTATGTTTGTGTATACATCTACATGTATAACTTATTTTGTTTACAAGGCTACATGTATAACTATGTTTGTGTATACATCTACATGTATAACTTATTTTGTTAACTACAAGGCTACATGTATAACTATTTTGTTATACATCTACATGTATAACTTATTTTGTTTACAAGGCTACATGTATAACTTATTTTGTTTACAAGCTACATGTATAACTATGTTTGTTTACAAGGCTACATGTATAACTATGTTTGTTTACAAGGCTACATGTATAACTTATTTTGTTTACAAGGCTACATGTATAACTTATGTTTGTTTACAAGGCTACATGTATAACTTATTTTGTTTACAAGGCTACATGTATAACTATTTTGTTTACAAGGCTACATGTATAACTTATTTTGTTTACAAGGCTACATGTATAACTTATTTTGTTTACAAAGGCCTACATATAACTTATTTTGTTTACAAGGCTACATGTATAACTTATTTTGTTTACAAGGCTACATGTATAACTTATTTTGTTTACAAGGCTACATGTATAACTTATTTTGTTTACAAGGCTACATGTATAACTTATTTTGTTTACAAGGCTACATGTATAACTATGTTTGTTTACAAGGCTACATGTATAACTATGTTTGTTTACAAGCTACATGTATAACTATGTTTGTTTACAAGATACATGTATAACTATGTTTGTTTACAAGCTACATGTATAACTATGTTTGTTTTACATGTATAACTATGTTTGTTTACAAGCATGTATAACATGCTATAACTATGTTTGTTTACAAGGCTACATGTATAACTATGTTTGTTTACAAGCTACATGTATAACTATGTTTGTTTACAAGCTACATGTATAACTATGTTTGTTTACAAGGCTACATGTATAACTATGTTTGTTTACAAGGCTACATGTATAACTATGTTTGTTTACAAGGCTACATGTATAACGTATTTTGTTTACAGGCTACATGTATAGCTTATTTTGTTTACAAGGCTACATGTATAACTTATTTTGTTTACAAGGCTACATGTATAACTTATTTTGTTTACAAGGCTACATGTATAACTTATTTTGTTTACAAGGCTACATGTATAACTATGTTTGTTTACAAACTTAAGCACCTTGGATGGGCGGGTGGTAACTTGGCCGAATAAGTAAATGAGTTACGTGGAAAGTGTGAGTATGGTGAGTCATTCCCTGGCAACTGTGGGCTATGTCGACATTCTATTTACAGGGACATTTGTTACTGGTAGCGGGCATCTTCCCGGCAGACTCAGGTGCACAATGGCTGGGGTTGGATAGAACGTGAGGCAGTTAATACGCTTGATTCCTTTTGCTTCATACAAGACAGTAGGGAGCTATAGCTAGACACAATTTATTGATTGAAAGATAGAGAGGTCGGTGGATTTATAGGCAGATAGATGGATAGTTTGATTTGTTGTTAAACAGCCAGACAGGCAGATAGATGACATATATAAATGAAGCAGCAGACATACATATAGATAGATAAATGGATATATAGATATGTGGACAGATAGATGGATAGATAGATGGATAGGTAGAGGGATAGATAGCTAGATACATGGATAGATAAATATAGATAGATAAATAGATAGATAAACTGATAGGTATACAGAAGATAGATAGATAGGAATATATATATAGATAGATAGAGAAATATAGATAAATAGGTAGATAGATAGATATAAAAACTGACAGATAGGTAGATATATAGATATACAGATAGATGGATAGATAGATAGATAGATGGATGGATAGATAGATAGATAGATTTATAGATAGATATATAGATAAACAGAATAGATAGATATATAGATGTATAGATAGATAGATAGATACATAGATAGATAGATAGATGGATAGATAGATAGATAGATAGATAGATAGATAGATAGGATATAGATAGATAGATAGATAGATAAAGATAGATAGATAGATAGATAGATAGATAGATAGGTAGATAGATCGATAGATAGAGAGATAGACAGATAGATGGATGGATAAGATGATAGATGGATAGATATATTAACTGATAGTTGAATAGATAGATAAATAGAGAGATAAATTGATAGGTGGATAGATGGATAGATAGATAGATAAACTGATAGATGGATGGATAGATAGATAGATAAACTGCTAGATAGATACACTGATAGATAAACTGATAGATGGATAGATAGATCGATAGATAGATAAACTAATAGATAGATAAATAAACAGATAGATTGATAAATAGATAGATATAGATAGATAGATAGATAGATAGAAGATAGATAGATAGATAGATAGATAGATAGATAGATAGATAGATAGATAGATAGATCGATAGCTAGTAGATATTGCTAGATAGACAGATAGATAAATAGATAGATAGATAAATAGATAGATAGATTGATAAACTGATAGATAAATAGATAGA
>JAXRKP010001823.1:2500-5000 GCA_037039925.1 Doris montereyensis
TGTATCACTATAATAAGAGACAACAGTAGTTGATCCTTAACAACATATCATATAACACTGTGTGTCACTATAATCAGAGACAGTGGTTGGTCTTTAACTACATAGCATATAACACTGTGTATCACTATAATAAGAGACAGTGGTTGGTCTTTAACTACATAGCATATAACACTGTGTATAACTATAATAAGAGACAACAGTAGTTGATCCTTAACGGCATATCATATAACACTGTGTGTCACTATAATCAGAGACAGTGGTTGGTCTTTAACGGCATATCATATAACATACTGTATAACTATAATAAGGGACAACAGTAGTTGATCCTTAACGGCATATCATATAACACTGTGTGTCACTATAATAAGAGACAGTGGTTGGTCTTTAATGGCATAGCATATAACACTGTGTATCACTATAATAAGAGACAGTGGTTGGTCTTTAACGGCATAGCATATAACACTGTGTATAACTATAATAAGAGACAACAGTAGTTGATCCTTAACGGCATATCATATAACACTGTGTATCACTATAATAAGAGACATTGGTTGGTCTTTAACGGCATATCATATAACACTGTGTATCACTATAATAAGAGACAGTGGTTGGTGTTTAACGGCATATCATATAACACTGTGTATCACTATAATAAGAGACAGTGGTTGGTGTTTAACGGCATATCATATAACGCTGTGTATCACTATAATTGGTTGGTGTTTAACGGCATATCATATAACGCTTTGTATCACTATAATAAGAGACAGTGGTTGGTGTTTAACTACATATCATATAACACTGTGTATCACTATAATAAGAGACAGTGGTTGGTGTTTAACTACATAGCATATAACACTGCGTATCACTATAATAAGAGACAGTGGTTGGTGTTTAACTACATATCATATAACACTGTGTATCACTATAATAAGAGACAGTGGTTGGTGTTTAACGACATATCATATAACACTGTGTATCACTATAATAAGAGACAGTGGTTGGTGTTTAACTACATAGCATATAACACTGCGTATCACTATAATAAGAGACAGTGGTTGGTGTTTAACTACATATCATATAACACTGTGTATCACTATAATAAGAGACAGTGGTTGGTGTTTAACGACATATCATATAACACTGTGTATCACTATAATAAGAGACAGTGGTTGGTGTTTAACGACATATCATATAACACTGTGTATCACTATAATAAGAGACAGTGGTTGGTGTTTAACTACATAGCATATAACACTGCGTATCACTATAATAAGAGACAGTGGTTGGTGTTTAACTACATATCATATAACACTGTGTATCACTATAATCAGAGACAGTGGTTGGCGTTTAACGGCATATCATATAACACTGTGTATCACTATAATAAGAGACAGTGGTTGGTGTTTAACTACATATCATATAACACTGCGTATCACTATAATAAGAGACAGTGGTTGGTGTTTAACGACATAACATATAACACTGTGTATCACTATAATCAGAGACAGTGATTTGTCTTTAACGGCATATCAGATAACACTGTGTATCACTATAATGAGACAGTGGTTGGTCTTCAATGGCATAACATATAACACTGTGTATTACTATAATAACAGACAGTGGTTGGTCTTTAATGGCATAACATATAACACTGTATATGACTATAATAACAGACAATGCATGTCTTAAATGGCACAGGATATAACACAGTGTATCGCTATAATGAGAGACGATTGTTGGTCTTTAACGGCACAGCATATAACCCTGTGCATCGCTATAATATGTCTTGGGATCACGAACTCCCTAGTTCGAATCCTAGCAATACTTGTCGAAACATTGTGTTCTTGGAAAGCAGATGTATCAAGCTCTTCCACTCGACCCATTTGCACATGCGTACAAACACTAGCTTGGGTGTAAAATTCCATGTCAGTCTATCGTCATGCCCAGGAGGTGATTTATTATCACTCGTTCTACTTCACAAAATAGAAACCGGGATGAGCTCCAGCTCCATTGACCGTAATGGCCTTGGAGGAATTGTTTTTACTTTGTTTAGTAATATTATAATAATAAGGATGCAAACCCTTATTTTTATGCAGTATATTAGAGGAATAAAAACGAAACGGCAAAGACAAGGTTAACTAGAAAACTAAGCCTGGTATATGAACGCAGATCTGCAGGTGGTGGATTGTAAAACGGTCCCAAGACATGAGGGTGACCCCAAACCGAAACGACGACTGTCAGTGAGGGAGACTGAAGTGGACGGATGGTGCCGTTGCTTTTTCAAATGGTCTCACAATGGTCTTGACCTGGCAGTCTAGCAAAAGGACAGCCGCAAAGAAACTCTCTAGACCCGGGTAGATGAGCCGTTAGCACTGAGTGGGCGGTTGGTCCAGGAGAAGGAGAACTCTGATCCAAGGCTATCGGTAGGAAGACTCATTAGCTTGGTTACAGCAACTTTTCTAGGAACAAACCTCCAAATTTCTTGCGGCCCTTCAGGATA
>JAXRKP010001823.1:7500-17500 GCA_037039925.1 Doris montereyensis
GAACAAAAATAAAACTTACAATAAACTAGCGTCATGTCCTATTAATAATCACCGCTAGGCTTCGCAGTGTTAAAACCAGCACAAACGTTGGCTGAATGTGCCATAATGGTGGTCTTCAACCAACTATACGTAACTCATTTTGTTTTATACCACTACAGGTACCTAAAGATGGCGAACTTAAAATCGCTTACCTCCGGAAGTTCATGGACGATATTCCGGCTTGTCGTAAAATCATGCGATTTTGGTACGGCCCGGCCATGCCGTTTGTTCACGTATACCATCCTGACGTCGTCAAGCCCATGTTCAAGGCGTCTGGTGAGTGTCTGAGTGTCGTCTGCTTGTCCTCTTTGTACTCCTGGGTGTGTGGGTGTCGTCTGCTTGTCCAACTTGTACTTCTGAGTGTGTGGGTGTCGCCTGCTTATCATCATTGTACTCCTGAGCGTGTGGGTGTCGTCTGCTTGTCCTACTTGTACTTTGAGTATGTAGGTGTCGTCTGCTTGTCATACTTGTACTTCTGAGTGTGTGGATGCCGCCTGCTTGTCTTTATTTTACTTCTGAGTATGTGAGTGTCGTCTGCTTGTCCTACTTGTACTCCTGAGCGTGTGGGTGTCGCCTGCTTATCCTCATTGTACTTCAGAGTGTGTGGGTGTCGTCTGCTTGTCCTACTTGTACTTCTGAGTATGTAGGTGTCGTCTGCTTGTCATACTTGTACTCCTGAGTGTGTGGGTGTCGTCTGCTTGTCCTCGTTGTACTCCTGGGTGTTTGGGTGTCGTCTGTTTGTCCTACTTGTACTCCTGAGTGTGTGGGTGTCGTCTGCTTATTCTACTTGTAATCCTGAGTGTTTGGGTGTCGTCTGCTTATCCTACTTGCACTCCTGAGTGTTTGGGTGTCGTCTGCTTATCCTACTTGTACTCCTGAGTGTTTGTGTGTCGTCTGTTTGTCCTACTTGTACTCCTGAGTGTTTGTGTGTCGTGTGCTTGTCCTACTTGTACTCCTGAGTGTTTGTGTGTCGCCTGCTTGTCCTACTTGTACTCCTGAGTGTTTGGGTGTCGCCTGCTTGTCCTACTTGTACTCCTGAGTGTTTGGTGTCGTCTGCTTGTCCTACTTGTACTCCTGAGTGTTTGGGTGTCGTCTGCTTGTCCTATTTGTACTTCTGAGTGTTTGGGTGTCGTCTGCTTGTCCTACTTGTACTGCTGAGTGTTTGGGTGTCGTCTGCTTGTCCTCATTGTAATCCTCTTTGGTTAAAGACAAATAGTGACGGAAGAGGTGTGTCGAAAATGATGTATAATGACATAAAATAGTTTAAAAGCGTGGTATGAACACAGACAAATAGTGAGGCAAGGACCATGACTAAGACGATGTATAACTGCATTAAAAAGTATAGAAGAATAGTAGGAACAAATACAAATAGTGAGACAAGGAGCATGACCAAATTGATATATGTTTTCACATGAAATGAAATTGAAACCCCCTATGAACACAGACAAATAGTGAGACAAGGAGCATGAAATAAGAAGATGTATAATGACATGAGGTAAAATTGAAACACGGTGTGAACAAAGACAAATAGTGAGTGGAGAGGCATGACCAGGATGATGTGTAATGACATGAAATAATATTGAAACATGGTGTGAACAAAGACAAATATGAAGCCAAGGAGCATGACCAGACGGCGTATAATGGCATGAAATAAAATTGAAGAACGATATGAACAAGGACACATAATGATGCAAAGAGACATGACAAAGACAGTGTATGATGATATAAAATAATGTTTAAAGGGTGTGGTGGGGGGGGGGGAGGATGATCTTGTGCATGATATTTTAAAAATTATTTGGCATGTCTAAATTAGCTGAAAAAGACGTTTTAAAAAATGTATTAAATGTGTGCCACGGGAACACCACCATCGTGGATTATAAATGTAAAAATAAAAACAACTTCTTTTCAAATAAATTTCTTCAGTGATGAACAAATTTGGTTAAACAAATTACTTTGCACACACGTTATTCAGTTAAATATCTAGCGGCACTAAGTAGCCTTTTTGGATAAGTTAAACTTTTAATTTGATGAATTTGTTTTGAAAATTCATATAGCAACCTTTTCCAAATTCAACCAAATTCAATCACAAAAAATTCGTTTTGCAAAAATTTCAAGAGATATCCAAAATTTTTAATGGCAAATATTTTTCTTTGTGCTATAGATTGTATATATCAAATTTGGTGGCAATCAGAGAATAGATAAGAAAGATGATCGCATATTACTGTCAAAAAGTTACATTTTGAGAAAATTGCATTTGTCAATTTTTCCTTCCGTTATTTGACTGTTGTTTCCCATATAAACCTATACAAGAATAATATAATACATTGAAACACCATACAATCGTGGGAAGCTATCAACTACTTCATGATATAGAATGACATAAAATAACATTCAAGTCTCATGGGGACAAAATAGTAAGACAAGGAGCATGACCAAAATGATGTAGAATGACATAAAAATAACACTGAAGCCCCATGAGGAAAAAGACAACTAATAAGACAATGAGCATGACCAAAGTGATGTAGAATGATAGAAATAATACTGAAGCCTTATGGGGACAAAGACAAATAATAAGACAAGGAGAATGACCCAAATAATGTAGAATGACATAAAATAACACTGAAGCCCCATGAGGAAAGACACAAATAATACGACAATGAGCATGACCAAAATGATGTAGAATGATATAAAATAACACGGAAGCCTCATGGGAAAAAAGACAAGAAGTAAGACAATGAGCATGACCCAAATGATGTAGAATGATATAAATAACACTGAAGCCCCATTGGAACAAAGAAAATAATAAGACAAGGAACATGACCAAGACGATGTATAATGACACGAAATAGTATTTAGCAAGGTATGAACAAAGACAAATAGTGGGGCAAGAAGCATGACAAGGTAGTTTATATTGACATCAAACAATATTGAAGCCCGGTAAGAATAAATAATTGAAATACTATTGAAGAGGATTAACCAAGCATGTGAGATAAATAATTGAAATACTATTGAAGAGGATTAACCAAGCATGTGAAATAAATAATTGAAATACTATTGAAGAGGATTAACCAAGCATGTGAGATAAATGATTGAAATAATGTTGAAGAGGATTAACCAAACATGTGGGATAAACAATTGAAATACTATTGAAGCGGCTGAACCAAACATGTGAGACACAGAATTGTAGTACTATTGCAGAAAAGGAATCAGACATGTGAGATAAAGAATTGAAATACTATTGAAGAGGATGAACCAAACATGATGGAGAAAGAATTGAAATACTATTGAAGAGGATGAACCAAACATGATGGAGAAAGAATTGAAATACTATTGAAGAGGATGAACCAAACATGATGGAGAAAGAATTGAAATACTATTGAAGAGGATGAACCAAACATGTTGGATAAATAATTGAAATATTATTGAAGAGGATGAACCAAACATGATGGAGAAAGAATTGAAATACTATTAAAGAGGATTAACCAAATATGTGAGATAAATAATTGAAATACTATTGAAGAGGATGAAACAAACATGTCAGATAAATAATTGAAATACTATTGAGGAGGATGAACCAAAAATAATTGAAATACTATTGAAGAGGATGAACCAAACATGTCAGATAAATAATTGAAACACTATTGAGGAGGATTAACCAAGCATATGAGTTAAATAATTGAAATACTATTGAGGAGGATGAACCAAACATGTGGCATAAATAATTGAAATATTATTGAAGAGGATGAAACAAACATGTCAGATAAATAAAAATACTATTGAGGAGGATATTATTGAGTTAAATAATTGAAATACTATTGAAGAGGATGAACCAAACATTTGAGATAAATAATTGAAATATTATTGAAGAGGATGAACCAAACATGTCAGATAAAGAATAGAAATACTATTGAAGAAGATTAACCAAACATGTGAGATAAATAATTTAAATACTATTGAAGAAGATTAACCAAACATGTGAGATAAATAATTGAAATACTATTGAAGAAGATTAACCAAACATGTGAGATAAATAATTTAAATACTATTGAAGAAGATTAACCAAACATGTTGAGATAAATAATTGAAATACTATTGAAGAAGATTAACCAAACATGTGAGATAAATAATTGAAATACTATTGAAGAAGATGAACCAAACATGTTGAGATAAGAATTGAAATACTATTGAAGATAATGAACCAATTGAAAATGAACAAAGATTGAAGAATTGAAATACTATTGAAGAAGATTAAAAACATGTGAGACAATGAATTGAAATACTATTGAAGATAATGAACCAAAATGTGAGATAATTTATTGAAATACCATTGAAGAGGATGAAGCAAACATGTCAGATAAAGAATTGAAATACTATTGAAGAGGATGAAGCAAAAATGTCAGATAAAGAATTGAAATACTATTGAAGAGGATGAATTAAAAATGTTGATAAAGAATTGAAATACTATTGAAGAGGATGAATTACAAATGTTGGATAAAGAATTGAAATACTATGGAAGAGGATGAATTACAAATATTGGATAAAGAATTGAATACTATGGAAAGGATGAAACAACTATTGAAGAATAATGAACCAAACATGTGAGATAAAGAATTGAAACACTATGGAAGAGGACGAAGCAAACATGTGAGATAAAGAATTGAAATACTATGGAAGAGGATGAACCAAACATGTGGGATAAAGAAATTGGCATTCATGGAATCGAATCCATGACCTCTGTGTAGGCACCCATCGCCTTGCATGAAAAAGAGCTCACCACCAACCAAGCGTACTAAAAGCCAGTGAGAGTTAACTTGGTCGTTCTCCTTTATGGCAAGGCGTTGAGTTCCGACGCGGATGTCGGGTTCCAGTCCGTTGACTCCTAGAAATGACTGCTGCTTCATTTGTACAATTTGTCCCGTCTTTGTTCCTAGGGGATTCAATATTATTTCATTTTTCGTATCCGTCCTCTTGATTCAATCCGTCCTGTTTGGTTCAATTCGTCCTGTTTGGTTCAATCCGTCCTGTTTGGTTCAATTCGTCCTGTTTGGTTCAATCCGTCCTGTTTGGTTCAATCCGAGGTTTGGTTCAATCCGTCCTGTTTTGTTCAATCCGATTTGGTTCAATCCGTCCTGTTTGGTTCAATCCGTCCTGTTTGGTTCAATCCGTGCCAAACATGCTGTTTGGTTCAGTCCGTCCTGTTTGGTTCAAAGTGCTGTTTGGTTCTGAGTCCGTCCTGTTTGGTTCAATCCGTGCTGTTTGGTTCCAGTCCGTCCTGTTTGGTTCAACTGTTTGGTTCAATCCGTCCCGTTTTGTTCACCAACTTCTAAATTATACAGTATAACTATATTCTAAGTATTATACACATATATTTGTATAAAGATGGATTCATTGTCCGTAACACAAATTCGGGTTCGTCCAGTGTACACCATTATATGGGCAGAATATCTTTTATTCAACGTCTTTCTCAACTCCCTGGGAGTATAAAATACCTCTTGTTAGGGTTTCATACTAACACTCTTACAAGATCTCTCCTCTTCCTTAAGTTGGTTATTTATTCACACCTGAGTTGAATGAGGAAACCAAGCGTACGTTTTTCCATAAGAGTACATGGATGTGGACAGCCACAGTATTGAACCACTGTCGTCATAAACCCCCAATACTACTGATTTGCTTCCACGTTAAGAAGGAAAATGCCATTAAATAATATTAATTTCCCACAGGAACAAACACGAGACGAATACAAGGAATGTTTAAATCATGGCCACCATGGGGATCGAACCCATGACCACTTCGACACGCATCGCTTTGCCATGAAAAGAAAGAGTGTTACCAACCGAGCTAACTATAGCACGCTTTCTTTCATGGCGAGCTGATGGGTGCCGAGGCAGAGGTCGCGGGTTGATCCCAATGGTGGCCAGGATTGGTTCAATCTATTCCTTGTATTTGTTCGTCGTGTTCCTATGGGGTTCAATAGTATTCAATGGCATTCACTTCACTTTCGACATGCCCCATTGCCTCACTGTTTGTCAATCGCGTGAACGCCTTGTTATAAAGTTCATATCGTGAGGATACAGTTTAGTTCATTTCTTTCAACTAGTGGTCTCATAATGTCTGTCACTATAACGTATGCCCATTATTATGTCCCATGTTATCGTTTCCTCAAAACGTTATCGTTGCAGTCAAGCCTTTCCACATCGGGGCAGCCCTGCACATTGATCAAGCCCTGGGTTGGAGAGGGACTCATCACATCGAGTCTCAATACCTGGTCTCGGAATCGCAAAATGCTCACCCCGGCGTTTCACTTCAACGTCTTACGGTTACTGCAGCATTTTCAACGAGGCTACAGATGTTTTATTACAGTTACCTTTGATAGTTTTAGTATTACATTTTCAACGAGGCTACAGATGTTTTACTGATGCGTTACCTTTGATAGTTTTAGTATTACATTTTCAACGAGGCTCCAGATGTGTGGCTGGTATATTACTTTGATATTTTAGTATTACATTTTCAACGAGGCTACAGATGTGTTGCTGGTGCGTTACCTTTGATAGTTTTAGTATTACATTTTCAACGAGGCTACAGATGTATTACTGGTGTGTTACCTTGAAGTTTTATTTATTACATTTTGAATGAGGAAACAGATGTGTGGCTGGTTGTTTTTTGATAAGAGTACATTTTGGACGAGCTACAGATGTATTGAACTGGTGTGTTACTTTGATAGTTTTAGTATTACATTTTCAACGAGGCTACAGATGTTTTACTGATGGTTACCTTTGATAGTTTTAGTATTACATTTTCAACGAGGCTACAGATGTTTTACTACAAGTTACCTTTAGATAGTTTTAGTATTACATTTTCAACGAGGCTACAGATGTTCTACTGGTGCGTTACCTTTGATAGTTTTAGTATTACATTTTCAACGAGCTAACAGACGCTTTGTATTTCTGGAGCTGTTGGTGCCTTTGATAGTTTTAGGGTTGGATTTTCAATGGAGGCCAGGATTGTGGCTGTGTATTACTTTGATAGTTTTAGTCTCATTTTCCAACGAGGCTACAGATTACATAGTATTCAATAGTTTTAGTTTACATTTTCAACGAGCCCCAGATGTTTCACTGTTTGTGTTACCTTTGATAGTTTTAGTATTACATTTATCGTGAAAAAAAGTTTAGTGTGGATTTATTTCATTTTATTGGTCTCATAATGTTGTCACTTATTTATGCCCATTATTATGTCCCATAATTATCATTTCTAATTATGTTATCGTTATAGTGCACTCGTAAGTTTTCCACATAGAAGATCAGTGAATCAGAACAATGGTTTGGAGAGGGACGTCATCAATTTTTGATCTCTTAATTTATTCTCCTCTAATTGCTTCAAACAGGCGTTTCACTTCGATAGTCTTGGAAATACCGGATTCCATATTGAAGTTCAACTGGGTAGCAAAGGTAAGTACTTTCAACGAGGCTACAGATGTTTTTGACCTTACCACACTTGATAGTGGAAGTTTCAACGAGGCAAAGATGGGAGTACTGGTGTGTTGACCTTACCACACTTTTAGTGGAATTTTCAACGAGGCTACAGATGTTTTACTGGGAGTACCTTTGATAGTTTTAGTATTACATTTCCATAGTGGAAGTGTAACTGGGTAGAAAAGGTAAGGGAGTATTTTCCTTGACCTTACCACACCCCATAGTGGAAGTGTAACTGGGTAGCAAGGTAAGGGAGTATTTTCCTTGACCTTAAGGTAAGGAGTATTTTCCTTTGACCTTATCACTCCATAGTAGAAGTGTAACTGGGTAGCAAAGGTAGGGAGTACTTTAGTTGACCTTTACCACACCCCATAGTGGAAGGTTAACTAGGCAGTAAAGGTAATTGAGTACTTTCCTTGACCTTACCACACTCCATAGTGGAAGGTTAACTGGGTAGTAAGGTAATGGAGTACTTTTCTTGACCTTACCAGACTACATAGTGGAAGGTTAACTGGGTAGTAAAGGTAATGGAGTACTTTCCTCGACCTTACCAGATTCCACAGTGGAGTTTATCAGGATAGCAAAGGTAAAGGCGTACTTTCCTTGACTTACCAGACTACATAGTGGAAGTGTAACTAGGTAGCAAAGGTAAGGGAGTACTTTCCTTGACCTTATCACACTCCATAGTGGAAGTGGAACTAGGTAGCAAAGGTAAAGGCGTACTTTCCTTGACCTTACCACACTCCATAGTGAAAGTGTAACTGGGTAGCGAAGGTAATGGAGTACTTTTCTTGATCTTACCCTCCATAGTGGAAGTGTAATTGGGTAGCAAGGTAAGGGAGTACTTTCCTTGACCTTATCACACTCTATAGTGGAAGTGTAACTGGGTAGCATAGGTAGGAGTACTTTCCTCGACCCCACCAGATTCCACAGTGGAGTTTATCTGGGTAGCAAAGGTAAGGGAGTACTTTCCTTGACCTTACGACACTCCATTGTGGAAGTTTAACTGGGTAGCAAAGGTAAGGAGTACTTTCCTTGACCTTACCACACTCCATTGTGGAAGTTTAACTGAGTAGCAAAGGTAAGGGAGTACTTTCCGTGACCTTACCAGACTCCATTGTGGAAGTTTAACTGGGTAGCAAAGGTAAGGGAGTACTTTCATTGACCTTAAACCAAAGTTTGAATAATTGCCTGGTTAAGCGGCGTAAATTAAAATAGGTCAAACTGTACTCGTGGTTGGTATCGGCTTAGGTCAACAGTTCGATGTGAGACGGAAGAAATCTACCTACAACACTTCACCCTGAAACCTCCCCACCCTCCACACCCCCACCCTACTCGCCCTACCATGGTGTGGGGGGGTGTAGGGATTGAGGGAACAGGCTTGTGGATAGATGTCTTCCGTCTCACCTCTAAAAGTAGATCTAAGCTGATGCCGACAATGAGTACAAGTTTGACCCACTTTCTTATACGCCACTAAAGTGAAGAATTACTCAAAATTTGCCCCCAAAAAAAAAAGCATTCTTGACCTATATCCTAACTCATCACAGTAACAGATTTTACATCTCGAATCAAAGCTGTAGACTTATATCTTGATATCTAGATCTATTTGCTGGTGTGGATACAATTCTGAGATCTACTTACATTTTAGATTTATAGATCCAGGTACCAGATAAAGTGCTAACCGAAATGATACTCGGTCCCTTGTCGGTTTGCCCACTTTAGCACTCCTCTTTCCAAAGTAGAAGTAAGAAGGAGAGCTATGCTTTTTTTCAAATCTGTTTATCATATATGACTTTAAATCTTTTTTCTTTGTTGTAGGTATCCTGGTGTGGATTTCCAAGGTTAATCGCATTATGTGGCGCATTTTTTTATATTTTTGTATGGAATTCATGTAAATAATTAGCTAGCTACATTTTACTATCTATAACGGAACTCGCATGCAGACAACTAATATAAGGAAGATTAGACCTAAAACTTTGACTTCTCATTTGAAATTAGAAATGAATCTGAATGATAATTCATCGAAATAAAGACAACGATTCAGTGGGGACTATGCGGTTCAGAGGCAAGTTGACAGCCTCAAGCAAAAGGTCGTGTGTTCAAATCCCTACGATCGAAAAATATTTATCGAGGCTTTTGTTTTTAGTAAAACCTACCCCATGGTTCAGGCAGGTGGATTGACACCTAGTCCTATCAGAGATGGACCATAGAAAGGAGGTTCCGTATGCAGATCACCGCACGCTGTTCACATGGCAGTCCAGACGCAAAGTTTAAATCCTACCAAAATCACATCGAGACCATCTTAGTTGGTTAAATTAAATTTAATACAACCAAAAGCGACAATTCAGGCCTGTCAAATTGTAATTGTTGTTGTTGTTGTTTTAATATGTTTTTGCTGGGCTTATAAAAGTTCTTTTGACTTTTCATAAAATACCCTGCATATATGTTTTCTTTTTACCCCACCCAACCCCCCTGACCAACTCATGTAGAAC
>JAXRKP010001823.1:22500-60000 GCA_037039925.1 Doris montereyensis
ATACGCATGTCATGATGACATTTTTCTTATAACGGGTGTGCGGAATGTTTCCCGTAATATTCGGCCAATCTTAAACAATATGTACAATATTTAATTAAGAGTAGATTCTTCAGATAGCGTACTTTATAGTAATTAAAATGAGTACCATATTGATATACTTTAGACAACATTTACGGCTTTCATGGCACAGTCGATGTGTATCATTTATTTAAAACATCGTATAAAATGAATTAATCAATACTGAGCCTTTGTTATTGGTATGAAGGCCTTAGTTGGGGTTTTGTATTGAAATATATGTGCATTAAAACATAAGCTAGAATTGCACATCTACAAAAGATTTAATTAACAAGTTTGCATTTTATACCATACCATGCCATGTTATATAATGATAACCGAAATCAGAGTTTAGCCTGTGCCACTTGAATTTTAGTGACAACATCTTTATTCCCTTGTGACTTCCAATAACACCCCAGCCATGCAGTGTCCATCAAGTTCCCTAATTTATAGTATGCCTTGCATGTTATGGTATGCCTTGCAAGTTAGGGTATGCCTTGCAAGTTATAGTAGGCCTTGCAAGTTAGGGTATGCCTTGCAAGTTATGGTATGCCTTGCATGTTATGGTATGCCTTGCAAGTTATGGTATGCATTGCAAGTTATGGTATGCATTGCAAGTTAGGGTATGCCTTGCAAGTTAGGGTATGCCTTTGCAAGTTATGGTATGCCTTTTAGTTAGGTATGCCTTTGTTAGGGTAGTTAGGTATGCCTTGCAAGTTAGGGTATGCCTTGTTAAGTTAGGGTATGCAAGTTGAGTATGCCTTGCATGTTGGTATGCCTTGCAAGTTAGGGTATGCCTTGCAAGTTAGGGTATGCCTTGCAAGTTAGGTATGCCTTGCAAGTTATGGTATGCCTTGCAAGTTATGCCTTGCAAGTTAGGGTATGCCTTGCAAGTTATAGTAGGCCTATGTTAGGGTATGCCTTGCAAGTTATGGTATGCCTTGCATGTTATGGTATGCCTTGCAAGTTATGGTATGCATTGCAAGTTATGGTATGCATTGCAAGTTAGGGTATGCCTTGCAAGTTAGGGTATGCCTTGCAAGTTATGGTATGCCTTGCAAGTTAGGGTATGCCTTGCAAGTTAGGGTATGCCTTGCAAGTTAGGGTATGCCTTGCAAGTCAGGTATGCCTTGCAAGTTATGGTATGCCTTTGTGTTAGGGTATGCCTTGCAAGTTAGGGTATGCCTTGCAAGTTAGGGTATGCCTTGCAAGTTATGGTATGCATTACAAGTTGTGGTATGCCTTGCAAGTTAGGGTATGCATTACAAGTTATGGTATGCCTTGCAAGTTATGGTATGCCTTGCAAGTTGTGGTATGCCTTGCAAGTTAGGGTATGCCTTGCAAGTTATCGTATGCCTTGCAAGTTTGGGTATGCTTTTAATTGATTGAAAAAAAGGTTGTTTTGCCTGCAATCCCGAAACTTTTTATTTGTTAATAGATCTACTTTCTCGATTTCTGGTCATTACAATAAGTAGCCCGCTTAACTTCGGTATCGAGTACTAATTTGATCTAATTATCGTACTTGATATCACCCGTAGCCGATAATACGATTTCTGAGTTAACCACAGTCAAGGTTCAAGAGACCCAACTTTATAATAAATAGAAATTTGAAATCACAATCCAACGTTATTTACGGGCATGCTTGTGTTATGCTTCGTGTAAAACTCACTTGCTTTGTCATTTGTGTCTTGACAGAAACAGGAGGGAGCTTTCTCAAACAGAAAACGCGATTTTGTGGACATCTTGATGGACAGCAGTGATAAAAGTGGCGTGGGCTTGACCAACAAGGAAATCCGGGATGAGGTCAACACTTTCATGGCGGCAGGTCAGGAGATTAAAGGGATGGGGAGGTGGTTTTTCATTGTTTGCTTGTTTCTTTGTTTTGTTTGATTACTCATCTCCACCATACCCGTGATCAAGGGATTTGATTTGGGATATCTACATTTATCTTAAGGGGAAACTCTTCAATTGATAAGGTTGTGTACACCATCATTCCATGTACTCGAGTTGTCATAAGTTTGAAAGCCTTGAAAACTGGCTTAGGAGGTGACCACTGTTATGCCTATTTTAAAATAGAAAACTGGCTTAGGAGGTGATCACTGTTAGGCCTACTTTAAGATAGACAACTGGCTTAGGAGGTGATCACTGTTAGGCCTACTTTAAAATAGACAACTGACTTAGGAGGTGATCACTGTTAGGCCTACTTTAAAATAGACAACTGGCTTAGAGGTGATCACTGTTAGGCCTACTTTAAAATAGACAACTGGCTTAGGAGGTGATCACTGTTAGGCCTACTTTAAAATAGAAAACTGACTTAGAGGTGACCACAGTTAGGCCTACTTCAAAATGAGGGGGACTTCATAGTCCAGAGGCAATATCTCGGCCTCTCAACCAAAAGGTAATGGATTCGAGCCGCGCCAACGGATGAAACATTTTCTCGAGTTTTTTCGAGCAAGATCTACCCCCTGGTCTAGGTAGCTGGGTCAAGACCTAGTCGCATCAAAGACGGGCGATAAAAAGGAGATCCCGTGTGCGAATCACAACACTGCATACGTTAAAGATGCCTTGACGGTTAACAGGGTAGTCCGGTTAAAATTAAAAATCCTACCAAAAACCCCGAGATCACCTTAATTGTGGATGTGAGTAAGTCAAATCAAATAAGCAAACTTTAAAAGGAAGAGGTTAGGTGGACGCCCACAAACCCACAGCCTAGGCGGACCCTCGTTGGGGAAATAACACTGAAAACATAATATAGTTATATCTATCACACTCCCAACAACGTACTGCCACCTAACAGGTTGCTGTACTGTATGCGCCTCGGCGAGATATGAGGAGGAGGAGGAGGAGGAGGAAGACGAAAGAAGAAGAAGAAGAAGAAGAAGAAGAAGAAGAAGAAGAAGAAGAAGAAGAAGAAGAAGAAAAAGAAGAAGAAGAAGAAGAAGAAGAAGAAGAAGAAGAAGAAGAAGAAGAAGAAGAAGAAGAAGAAGAAGAAGAAGAAGAAGAAGAAGAAGAAGAAGAAGAAGAAGAAGAAGAAGAAGAAGAAAGAAAAAGAAGAAGAAGAAGAAGAAGAAGAACTAAACCAGTCCCATTTGAACCAAAACACGAAATCTAGCTACAGCTAGCTCTACATGTATTGTATTCCCCAGGTCACCACACTACCTCCACATCGGTGCCTTGGTTACTTTACCTCTTGGCCAAGAATCCTGAGTATCAGAGGCGTGCAGAAAGAAGTGGATGAAATGTTTGACGGGCGAGACTCTCATCATGTCACGTGGTATGACGTCATGTTATTATCGTCTCTTTCGTTCTGATCACTCCTCGTTTTAGATTGCCGGTTTTCCTCTCCTTTTTGTTGTTGTTGCTGTTTTCGTTGTTTTTTTGGGGGTGGGGGGGTAGGGTGGGGGTGAGCTTCGTATTAATTGTCTGCGTGTGTTTTTTAAAATTTGTTGTTGTTGTTTGTTTGTTTGTATATTTTGCGGGGCGGGGGTGTTTGGTGTCTCTTTCGTCCAATGACCAAACTCAATCACTCTCATTCTGTCTCAGTCCGTCTCTATGTCTATCTCAACCTGTGTGGGCTAACGTTATCGATGAAGCAAACCCCTAAATCCTCCTCCTCAACTCACTCTTTTGAACTCTGTCACCAGGAATGACGTGACCCAGCTAACAACCTTGACCCTTTGTGCTAAGGAGAGTCTGCGTTTGTACCCACCTGTCCCCTACATACAACGTGAGCTCTTGAAGGAAATCGATTTGGAAGGATACACGATCCCGAAAGGTGGACAATGTTTTTATTTTTACTTTTCTTGTTGTTGTTGTGTTGTTGTTGTTGTTGCTGTTGTTGATGGTAGTCGTGGTGGTGGTGGTCGTGGTGGTGGTGGTGGTGGTGATGGTGGTGGTATTATGGCGCTTTTGCTGGGTAGCTTCATTCATCGCGTGTCTTGCAAGGCTTCTTTGCGTTCTAGGCTCCAAAAATAGCATCCAAACAGATAAGTAAAGCCCAAGGCAGTTTTGCAAGACGCTTGACGACTACACGTACCTTGAGTTTTACTCTCTCTTTGTTTCTAATCAAGTATTGAGTTATGTCCCCTTACTGATCATTTATTTGATTTGACTTACACACATACAAGGGATCTTAACGCGCACAGTGTATTGATGGGCACACAGGAACTCCTTTTAATCGTATGTCTCCGATGGGACTAGGCGTCGATCTCCCAACCTGGACCAGGGGGGGGGGATAGATCTTGCTCGAAAAAGATCGAAACAATGTTTTAACCGTTGGCGGGTCTCGAACCCAATACCTTTTGGTTGAGAAGCCGACACCTTAGCTCTGGACTATCGTGTCCTCGGTGGTGGTGGTGGTGGTGGTGAAGGTGGTGGTAGTGATGTTGTTATGGCACTTTTGCTTGGTAGTGTTCACTCATCGCGTGCTTTGCAAGGCTCCAAAGATAGCATCCAATCAGGCTGGTAAAGCCCAAGGCAGTTTTTCTTGCGACTACACGTACCTTGCGTTTTACTCTCTTTTTTCTTATGTGGTATCGAGTTTTGTCCCCTTATTGCACAAATTAACATATGGTATTGAGTTTTCTCCCCTTGTTGCACAAATTAACATGTAGTATCGAGTTTTGTCCCCTTATTGCACAAATTAGCATATGGTATTGAGTTTTGGCCCTTTATTGCACAAATTAACATGTGGTATTCGGTTTTGTTCCCTTATTGCACAAATTAGCATATGGTATTGAGTTTTGTCCCTTTATTGCACAAATTAACATGTGGTATTGGGTTTTGTCCCCTTATTGCACAAATTAACATGTGCTATTGAATTTTGTCCCCTTATTACACAAAATATGATCGTCATTGATAATTTAATTGTTCTTGTTAATATTCTTTGGGGTTTTTCTTTTCTATTTCATCCCGCTAATCTTGCCATTTCTATCGTAGCGCTGTCCTTGATGTCCTATGTATAATATATACGGTCCACAAAAATAGATGCATAATATCATATGTCAAAGAGACGCGCGACACAAGCCACAAAGTCACGGAAATGAAATCGTCATACCTTGATTTATACGAAGGAGCCACAGTGGAGTGAAGTCAAAGGCGAAATATGACAATAAGTGACAACTCCACTAATAAAGACAGAACAAACACGTGACGTTTCGTTCACCATTTACCGGAAGCAACTTTGCGCACAGTTTCTTACCATTACGGAATAGACCTTATTTTATCACCAAGGAGAAATAACTTGAGATTTTGATAACTTCGATGGCATCAGCTAGTCCTAACTGGCATTTTTTGAAATTTCAGATAAGTTGTTTACTCTCTTTCCTTATTGCATCGATACATTTGTAATTTATATACATTTCGCACCTTCAGTGTAAATTTTTGTCTTGATTGATACTTCCTTTCATTCATTCTCTATCAGTTTTTCTTTCTAGACCCAGTGAGATATAGATCTAATCTTACATTTATCCTATCATTTCTTCTTTCTAGACCCAGTGAGATATAGATCTAGTCTTACATTTATCCTATTTTTCGTTCTTGTTTCCAATACTCACACGTCTCTCTCTCCCTTTCTTTCTTCCCTGCCTGTTTTTCTTTCTTTTCTCTCTCTCTCTCTCTCTTCTCACTCTCTCTCTCTCTCTCTCTCTCTCTCTCTCTCTCTCTCTCTCTCTCTCTCTCTCTCTCTCTCTCTCTCTCTCTCTCTCTCTCTCTCTCTCTCTCTCTCTCTCTATCTCTCTCTATCTATCTATCTATCTCTCTCTCTCTCTCTCACACACACACACTCTCTCTCTATTTCTCTCATTCTCTCTATCTCCTTCTCACCTTTTATTACTTACTTATTTTCATATTTTTATTTCATTCTAGATCTGAACCTTCCACTCTCGCTCTTTCTTCACACACCCCTCTGCTACGTTTCTTAACATCACTGTCTTTTTCTTTCTTTCTTTCTCCTTTATGTTTTTCTTCTGACATCACATTGTGTGATGCCGGAGGTATTACTTAGATCTAGATTCTAAATATTTCTCGTTTGTTGTCTGACGAAACGTTACGTGTTTGTTTTGTCTTTATTAGTGGAGTTGTCACTTATTGTCATATTTCGCCATACCTTCATTTATTGATTCAAACATAATTAGAGTAAAAGATCGGCTGAAAAGAACTTTCTAGCAATAACGAAACAAAACATTCTTATGAAATATGAGCGATAAGTCGTCGAAATAATATGCGTTATTGTGAGATAGTTCTTTTCAGCCGATCTTTTTAATATGCGTTGTTTTTTTTTGGGGGTGTGTGTTCTTTGGAAAAACGCTTAACACGCATTTTCCCAACTCTATCCAGGCACAAAGAGGTGCAAGCACTAGCTTGGGAGTAAAATAAATAAAAAAAACTGCATCAGACTAGCGCCCTGGCCAGGAGGTGACTATTGTCTCCTATTCCGCTTTCCGCTATTGAAACCAGGATAAGCTCCAGCTCTATGGGTCGTAATGGCATTAACGGAATTTTACAGTATAATATTAAACCAAACATTAGAAATGTATTTGTTAAGATTTCTTCTATCACATCAAACCACTACTCATGTTTAAAATAAATCAATTTTCAAAGCGAAAGAGTTTGTTGACTGGCTGTGGTGTTGTTTCAGGCACTATCGTGGTCGCTTTGCTCAACAACCTGCATCGACATCCAGATGTTTGGGATCGTCCCGACGATTTCTATCCTGAACGATTCCAGTTGGAACAAGACGACAAAACCCCCGATACCTACGCCAGCATTCCTTTCTCGGCAGGACCGCGGTATGGTTCAGTGTACAGATGGTAGCATGGTGTCCGCTCAAAATTAGTTTCTTTCCTGGCATTTATTAAGTTTATACACGAGACTTCTGTTTGTTTTGTCCCTCATATAAGACAGAAAATAGATTTACACATTATTATTTCATTTTCATTTCTGATCCATGAGGCAAAAAGCAAAACAATAAACGAATACATTATATCCCCCCCCTTCTCTCCCCCCCCCTGCTGAAAAGCTTCCTTTCTCGTATCAATGCTAATGTTTTATAACAATAATATTAATTCGTTTTTATCTATTTTCTTGAATTTTTACACCATTTTTTTGTGGTAGTTCCATGTAAAAATAAATCCTTATTAGAGGCTAGAGAAATTAATCTTTCATTCTTTCATTTGTCTTTGATCAACTCTAGTAACTGCCTAGGACAGAACTTTGCCATGACAGAGTTGAAGGTCATCGTAAGCAGGCTTTTACACAAGTAAGTAATTCAAGGTCAAACCTGTGATAGTCACTGTAGGGTGTGTTCCGTGTGCAAACAATTTGTCGTACCACTTGCCAAGCGGCTTGCTAGCCTTTTCTCTCACAGTACACTGACTGCTTGCAGGAAAGAGAGCTCTCTGACAACTGGAATTAAAATTGTAGGCGAGATGATAGCGCTCATTAATTACAATACGAATGTTTATGAATAAAAGGGATCTAGCGATTAAAACAATGAATATAATGTGAGGGGTTGTTTAACTTTCGGGTTATGTAAATATACCCTAAAAAGGAAGGTTTAAGTTGATTATCCATCGAATGTTTTAATTAAGTTATAAGGATACCGCCATTTTGTTTTCTCTCCAGTAAGACAGTCTTGTGATGCGCTTGTTTTTTGCTAGCAAGCCGTTTCTCTAGGTCTTGGCAAGCGCTCGCTCTGGTACATCATGCTCCCAAAGTACATGTCGTACAAGCAAGTCGCGTGCCTACTAAGGTGAAGGGCAATGACATGAAGTTTTATTAAAATCTAATAGGAACAAAGACGAGACAACTGCACAGAAATTAACAGCAAAACAATATTTGGACACCAATGGATTGGAAATAGCAAGCTCCATGTCGGCACCAACCGCCTAGCCTGACACGACAGCGGACTACTAAACAACCAAGTCAACTACATTCCTTATGATGTCATCATTAATCATTTTTGACGTGCCCTTGCCTCACCGTTTGTCTTGCCTAGTTTCGACAAGCCCCTTGCCTTACTGTTTGTCTTGCCTAGTTTCGACAAGCCCCTTGTCTTACTGTTTGTCTTCTAGTTTCGACAAGCCCCTTGTCTTACTGTTTGTCTTGCCTAGTTTCGACAAGCCCCTTGTCTTACTGTTTGTCTTGCCTAGTTTCGACAAGCCCCTTGTCTTACTGTTTGTCTTGCCTTGTTTCGACAAGCCCCTTGTCTTACTGTTTGTCTTGCCTTGTTTCGACAAGCCCCTTGTCTTACTGTTTGTCTTGCCTAGTTTCGACAAGCCCCCTTGCCTTACTGTTTGTCTTGCCTAGTTTCGACAAGCCCTTGTCTTACTGTTTGTCTTGCCTAGTTTCGACAAGCCCCTTGTCTTACTGTTTGTCTTGCCTTGTTTCGACAAGCCCCTTGTCTTACTGTTTGTCTTGCCTAGTTTCGACAAGCCCCTTGTCTTACTGTTTGTCTTGCCTAGTTTCGACAAGCCCCTTGTCTTACTGTTTGTCTTGCCTTGTTTCGACAAGCCCCTTGTCTTACTGTTGTCTTGCCTAGTTTCGACAAGCCCCTTGCCTTACTGTTTGTCTTGCCTAGTTTGGACAAGCCCCTTGTCTTACTGTTTGTCTTGCCTTGTTTCGACAAGCCCCTTGTCTTACTGTTTGTCTTGCCTAGTTTCGACAAGCCCTTTGTCTTACTGTTTGTCTTGCCTAGTTTCGACAAGCCCCTTGTCTTACTGTTTGTCTTGCCTAGTTTCGACAAGCCCTTGCCTTACTGTTTGTCTTGCCTAGTTTCGACAAGCCCCTTGCCTTACTGTTTGTCTTGCCTAGTTTCGACAAGCCCCTTGCCTTACCGTTTGTCTTGCCTAGTTTCGACATGCCTCTTGCCTTACTGTTTGTCTTGCCTAGTTTCGACAAGCCCTTGTCTTACTGTTTGTCTTGCCTAGTTTCGACAAGCCCTTGCCTTACTGTTTGTCTTGCCTAGTTTCGACATGCCCTTGCCTCACATTTTGTCTTGCCTAGTTTCGACAAGCCCCTTGCCTTACTGTTTGCCTTACCTGGTTTCGACATGTCCCTTGCCTTACTCTTTTGTCTTGCCTAGTTTCGACAAGCCCCTTTGCATTACTTTTTGCCTTGCCTAGTTGCGACAAGCCCCTTGCCTCATTGTTTGTCTTGCCTACTTCCTACAAACCCTTGCCTTACTGTTTGTCTTGCCTAGTTTCGACAAACCATTGCCTTTACTGTTTGTCTTGCCTGTTTGTCTTGCTTCACTGTTTGTCTTGCCCTTTTTCTACATGGTCATTGTTTACACTGTTTGTCTTGCTCCCTTTTTCTACATGACCATTGCTTTACTGTTTGTCTTGCCTTCTTCCTACATGACCATTGCTTTACTGTTTGTCTTGCCTAGTTTCGACATGACCATTGCTTTACTGTTTGTCTTGCCTAGTTTCGACATGACCATTGCTTTACTGTTTGTCTTGCCTCTTCCGACATGACCATTGCTTTACTGTTTGTCTTGCTTTCTTCCTACATGGTCATTGCTTTACTGTTTGTCTTGCTTTCTTCCTACATGGTCATTGCTTTTACTGTTTGTCTTGCTTTCTTCCTACATGGTCATTGCCTTACTGTTTGTCTTGCCTTCTTCCTACATGACCATTGCCTTACTGTTTGTTTTGCTTTCTTCCTACATGGTCATTGCCTTACTATTTGTCTTGCTTTCTTCCTACATGGTCATTGCTTTACTGTTTGTCTTGCTTTCTTCCTACATGGTCATTGCCTTACTGTTTATATTGCCTTCTTCCTACATGACCATTGCCTTACTGTTTGTCTTGCCTTCTTCCTACATGGTCATTGCCTTACTATTTGTCTTGCCTTACTTCGGCTTGGCCCTTGCTTCACTGTTTGTCTTGCCTTACTTCGGCTTGGCCCTTGCTTCAGTGTTTGTCTTGCCTTACTTCGGCTTGGCCCCTGCTTCAGTGTTTGTCTTGCCTTACTTCGGCTTGGCCCTTGCTTCACTGTTTGTCTTGCCTTTCTTCGGCTTGGTTTTGTCTTGCCTTTACTTCGGCTTGGCCCTTGCTTCACTGTTTGTCTTGCCTTACTTCGGCTTGGCCCTTGCTTCACTGTTTGTCTTGCCTTACTTCGGCTTGGCCCTTGCTTCACTGTTTGTCTTGCCTTACGTCGGCCTGGCCCATGCTTCACTGTTTGTCTTGCCGACTTCGGCCTGGCCCATGCTTCACTGTTTGTCTCGCCTTATTTCGGCCTGGCCCATGCTTCACTGTTTGTCTTACCTTATTTCGGCATGGCCCTTGCTTCACTGTTTGTCTTACCTTATTTCGGCATGGCCCTTGCTTCACTGTTTGTCTTGTCTTGTTTCGGCATGGCCCTTGCTTCACTGTTTGTCTTGTCTTGTTTCGGCATGGCCCTTGCTTCAGTGTTTGTCTACTTGTTTCGGCATGGCCCTTGCTTCAGTGTTTGTCTTACCTTATTTCGGCATGGCCCTTGCTTCAGTGTTTGTTTTACCATATTTCGGCATGGCCCTTGCTTCACGGTTTGTTTTACCATATTTCGGCATGGCCCTTGCTTCACAGTTTGTCTTACCATATTTTGGCATGGCCCTTGCTTCACTGTTTGTCTTACCATATTTTCGGCATGGCCCTTGCTTCAGTGTTTGGCTTACCATATTTTGGCATGGACCTTGCTTCAGGGTTTGTTTTACCATATTTTGGCATGGCCCTTGCTTCAGGGTTTGTTTTACCATATTTCGGCATGGCCCTTGCTTCACGGTTTGTTTTACCATATTTCGACATGGCCCTTGTTTCACGGTTTGTTTTACCATATTTTGACATGGCCCTTGCTTCACGGTTTGTTTTACCTACTTTCGACATGCCATTGCTTAACAGAATTTTTGTTTTTTCTACATGGCCTTTGCTTCCCTGTTTGTCTAGCATTTTTGACATGGCTCTTTGCTCACAGTTTCTTTTAGCATTGTTTCCACATGGCTCATTCCTCACAGTTTCTTTTGCCTTCTTTCCACATGGTCCTTGCCTCACTGTTTCTCTAGCCTTCTTTCCACATGGTCCTTGCCTCACTGTTTCTTTTGCCTTCTTTCCACATGGTCCTTGCCTCACTGTTTCTGCCTTCTTTCTTCCACATGGTCCTTGCCTCACTGTTTCTGTTGCCTTCTTTCCACATGGTCCTTGCCTCACTGTTTCTTTTGCCTTCTTTCCACATGGTCCTTGCCTCACTGTTTCTGTTGCCTTCTTTCCACATGGTCCTTGCCTCACTGTTTCTTTTGCCTTCTTTCTATATGATCCTTGCCTCACTGTTTCTGTTTCCTTCTTTCCACATGGTCCTTGCCTCACTGTTTCTGTTGCCTTCTTTCCACATGGTCCTTGCCTCACTGTTTCTGTTGCCTTCTTTCCACGTGGTCCTTGCCTCACTGTTTATCTAACTTTATGTCGACATGGCCCTTGCATCAATACTTGTCTTCCTTCTTTCTACATGGCCTTGCCTCACTGTTTATCTAGCTTTATGTCGACATAGCCCTTGCCTCACTGTTTATCTAGCTTTATGTCGACATAGCCCTTGCCTGACTGTTTATCTGGACTGATGTGGACATGGCCGTTGCTTCACTGTTTATATGGGCCTTATGTCGAAATGGCCCTTGCCTCACTGTTTGCCATGCCCTATTCGGACATGGTTCCTGCCCTAACTATTTATATGGTCTTCTTTTCTGCGAAATGGCCCTTGCCTTACTGTTTATCTGGCCTTATTTTGACATGGCCCTTGGTTCAATGCTTGTGTTGCCTTATTTGGACATGGCTCTTGCCTCATTGTTGATCTTGCTTTATCTCGACATGGCCCTGACTCACTGTTTATCTGGCCTTATGTCGACATGGCCTTACTTCATTGTGGATCTGGCTTTATCTCGACATGGCCCTTACTTCACAGTTTATCTGGCCGTTTTTCGACATGGCCCTCTACTTCATGCTTTATCTGGCATGTTTTTCGACATGGCCCTTACTTCATGCTTTATCTGGATGTTTTTGGACATGGCCCTTACTTCACAGTTTATCTGGCATGTTTTTGGACAAGGCCCTTACTTCACAGTTTATCTGGCATGTTTTCGACATGGCCCTTACTTCATGCTTTATCTGGCATGTTTTTGGACATGGCCCTTACATCACAGTTTATCTTGCCTTATGTCGACATGGTTTTCTTGCCTACTTTTTGGACATGGTCCTGCCTCAATGCTTGTCTTGCCTTATTTAGACATGGCCCTTTCATTGTTTATCTTACTTTCGATATGGTCCTGTCTGACTACTTTTGTCTTGCCTTATTTGGACATGGCTTTTGCCTCATTGTTTATCTTGCTTTCTTTCGACATGGCCCTGCCTGACTGTTTATCTTGCCTTATTCGAATGGCTTTTGCCTCACTGTTTATCTGGCCTCATGTCGAAATGGCCCTTGCCTCACTGTTTATCTTGCCTTATGTCGACATGGTTCATGCCTCACTGTTTATCTGGCCTTATGTCGACATAGTTCTTGCCTCACTGTTATCTGGCCTTATGTCGACATGGTTCTTGGCTCACTGTGTATCTGGCCTTATGTCGACATAGTTCTTGCCTCACTGTGTATCTGGCCTTATGTCGACATAGTTCTTGCCTCACTGTGTATCTGGCCTTATGTCGACATAGTTCTTGCCTCACTGTGTATCTGGCCTTATGTCGACATAGTTCTTGCCTCACTGTGTATCTGGCCTTATGTCGACATGGTTCTTGCCTCACTGTAGATTTGGCCTTATGTCGAAATGGTTTTGCCTCACTGTGTATCTGGTCTTATGTCGAAATGGTTCTTGCCTCACTGTTTATTTGGCCTTATGTTGAAATGGTTCTTGCCTCACTGTATATCTGGCCTTATGTCGAAATGGTTCTTGCCTCACTGTGTATCTGGCCTTATGTTGAATGGTTCTTGCCTCACTGTATATCTGGCCTTATGTTGAAATGGTTCTTGCCTCACTGTATATCTGGCCTTATGTTGAAATGGTTCTTGCCTCACTGTATATCTGGCCTTATGTCGACATGTCCATTGCCTCAATTTTTATCTGGCCTTATGTCGACATGTCCATTGCCTCAATTTTTAAATGGACCTTGCCCTCACTCTGTATCTGCCTTGTATTAACATAGCCCTTGCCTCACTGTTTATCTGGCCTTATGTCGACATGGTTGTTGCCTAACTGTTTATCTGGCCTTATGTCGAAAAGGCCTTTGCCTCATTGGTTGTCTTGCCTTATTTGGACATGGTTCTTGTCTCGCTGTGTATCTGGCCTTATTTCGAAATGGCCCTTGCCTCACTGTTTTTTTGGTTATCTGGCCTCTTGTCGACATGGCCCCTGCCTCACTGTTTTTCTTTTCTTTATTTCGACATGGCCCTCGCCACAATGATTGTCTTGCTTTATTTTAGACATGTCCTTTGCTTCAATGCTTGACTTGCCTCATTTCGACATGGCCCTTGCATCACTGTTTATCTGGCCTTATGTCGACATGGCCCTTGCCTTACTGTTTATCTGGCCTTATGTCGACATGGCCCTTGCCTTACTGTTTATCTGGCCTTATGTCGACATGGCCCTTGCCTTACTGTTTATCTGGCTTTATGTCGACATGGTCCTTGCCTTTACTGTTTATCTGGCCTTATGTCGACATGGCCCTTGCCTTACTGTTTATCTGGCCTTATGTCGACATGGCCCTTGCCTTTACTGTTTATCTGGCCTTATGTCGACATGGCCCTTGCCTTACTGTTTATCTGGCCTTATGTCGACATGGCCCTTGCCTAACTGTTTATCTGGCCTTATGTCGACATGGCCCTTGCCTTACTGTTTATCTGGCCTTATGTCGACATGGCCCTTGCCTTACTGTTTATCTGGCCTTATGTCGACATGGCCCTTGCCTTACTGTTTATCTGGCCTTATGTCGACATGGCCCTTGCCTAACTGTTTATCTGGCCTTATGTCGACATGGCCCTTGCATCACTGTTTTTCTTGCCTACTTTCTACATGGCCCTTGTCCCATTGTATATAGTTTTGCCCGATTTCCTGTAAACAGCCAAATGATCTTTCACGTGCATAGAGTGTTGTGATCTGCACACGGGACCTCTTTTTTATCGTCTATCTCCGATAGAATTAGGTATCGAGCCACCTAGCTAAACTAGGGTGGGGGGAGTAGTTTTGCTAAAATAAAATCGAGATGATTTTGTCAACCGTTTGCGGAGCTTGGACCCATTAGTTTTCAGTCGACACCTTGCTTCTGAACTACCGAATACCCCCCCTCCCCCTCCCTACGAGGAAGGGGAAAACCGACCACAAAATAAATTGAAAACCTGACACATTGATATACTATATATATGTACATGTACGAATTGGCATACCATTACATTGAATACAACCCTAACATGCCGTGGTCTTCATCCTTCGATTCTCTTGGTAGGGGCCCGTCGTGATAGGATAGATAGATGACTAGATAACTTACGACGAGATTAATAATCAAATGCCATTTATAACTTACGCAATTAATAAATTTGCATTGAAATGAATTTCGATCAAGTTACACTTTGTGCAAGTATAAATTTATTGATCCACACTGCTCCAATATTTTGTTTGCCAGGTTCAACTTTGAGCTGGATCCGAAAGCTCCACCCATCACTCGAGATGGTCTCCTCCCTGCTGAAGGCTGACAAGGGCATCAAGTTGAAGGTCACCAAACGGGAACCAATCCCCGAAACCATGGCAACATCTTGACTTTCCAGTGACGTGAACACAAACAATAAAAGTGACATGACACAAATCTTGCAATTTTCAATTCCGTTTCCCACCCCTTTTTTCTGTCTTATGTGTAAATATGTGATACTGTTTTTGTCATTGTTTGAGGGGCTTTTTGCATGGGAGGGGGTATGGAGGTTGTCGCTTTTTGTTTTCCTTTTAAAAAAAATTCTCGTTCGTTTTGGTTAGCTTTGTTTTGTCTTACCAGGTTTTTTGGGGGATTTTTTGTTTTGTTTTGTCTGTTTGTGCGCTTTTGTGATAGATCAGTAGTTAAAATATTGAATGCTGGTATTATGCTATAAGTGATTATCATTTGGGTGAGTTGTACATTGTGTGACTATCAACCACTACATTTTATGTATTTAATCGTGCATCGCACAATTTGGCACTGCACTGTATCAGAAAAGGCAGATCCTATCCGGCTGCATTGCCGAATAGTCCTGGATAATCCGGCTGCATTTTCTTTATTATACACGATAATTAATTGCTAACACTTACATAGGAGTCAGTCTTTTTTTTTTATGAAACAGATCGTTTTATTGAGAAACAACATGAAAACATGCTAAATTGTATTTGTCTATTCTCGCCTTAATGGGTAACCAGAGGAGCGAATGAATTTGTAGATCACGGTGTCAAACTCTAACACAAAATCCAACCTCTTAGTTGTAGTTGTAGCCAGGTGCAGGTAATCTACCGGCGCACGGCCATCTGACAAGGATCTGCTACCACACCATTACGCCCTTGGGTAATGATCGGAACCGTTAAAGATGGGCACCAAAAAATTGCTCAACTTCATCCCTTTCTGATGACGACACAAAACAAAATTTCAGGTCAATATTTATTCTACTTAAAGGTCATTATCTGCTCTTTGCGTCTCTGAAAATCCAATGCACCTCTCATTTGTGTCTTTTGTGTAGTGTGTCTTTTTGTGGAGTAGATATATTTGAAAAAAAAACGTTATGTGATTTATCAGCTATTAATGTCTTATTAGAACAAAATGGAACATTACACAGCCGTCATACAAATTTTAACTGCAAAAGAAAAGATTCCTCTGACCGTCAATGCTAAATTCACTGACCGTTCACATTTTTATTTTAAAGTTATGAATATTTTTCTAACCCGACCCAACTTACACTAACATTAAACATGAAATATGTGTTTACATCAACCACTGCGGACAACAGTTTCAATTATTACTTATCTATTATCTCAAACTAAGTAAAACGAGTAGCCAGACTTGATAATTTGCATGTTAAAATGCCTACAATACAAATGTGGCTGAAGTCCAATGGTGTAGCATTGTTAAAAGAAACTTGCTAACTATTGATTGATCACCATCAGGCACAGTTGCATCATCCTTAGACAATATTCTCATGTCTCACAAAATCACGCCACAGGCATATCATAACAATAACAATTGATTTATAATAAACCACTGCCACCAATACCTTATACCTTCAAGAAAAAGTTAACACACCTCACGTAGACAATTCTCACTCAGACAAAGACATACTTACAATATCTAATAATCATACACGAAGCACACAGGATAACCAACTCAATAAGGCATTAACTAGGTATAATCCACACAGATGTATCTCATACTAGGCCAATTGAAGCCTCCAAACATCCAAAAAGACATTGATAATTACATGTGTTAATACATACAGACAAAACTTTCCAAAAATCTTTGTGAGCATCATTGCCTTTCACATATAAAACTACACAACTTTGGGCTCGGGTTACTGGGTGAACAAGGGACAGAATTCACATCAAGATTCCAATCACGAAATTTTGCTGTTTCACAGAGCTGTTTGGTGATTGTCGAAAGATAATGTTCGCTCGCATTTACAAGCTGAGGGGGAATTGAAATTTTCCCCTGAAGCTCAGAGGCGTTTCAACTCACGTTGGCATACCCGGTCAACCTTTTCAAAGCCCCGCTTGGCCTCAATCGGCTGTTTTAGGAAGGAATAGCCACCGCATTGATCATTTCAATGCAATTTGTGCATTTGACGCAAAACTGGAGCTGTGGCTTTGCCGTAATAAAAGGGATAACAAAACTTCATTTTCCAATGTTGATGCAACCTTAAAAAACCCCGATTGATATAAAGGGCGAGTTGAAGGCCGAAGTGGAAGGCCACCCAATGTTCTTGAAACAGGAATCTGAGCGGTATTTTCCAGACATGGAAAACGCGGAAAATCCGGAATGGCCGATGACTATGAATCTCTTTCGTATAGACGAGGACATTCTGCTTGGCAATTTGCAGGACGAATACTTGGAGGTGAATTGCAACTCAACAGCAAAAGATGACTTGGAAATCATGCCTCTCAACGATTTCTGAGCTAAAGTGATTTTTTTGCACTTCGAAATTAAAGACAAGAGCTCCGAACGAACAAAAAGCACACCACACTGGAGTAAGTCCAAAGGATGAAAGGGATGAAGGTTACAACAACAACCACACTGGAGTAAGTCCAAATGATGAAAGGGATGAAGGTTACAACAACAACCACACTGGAGTAAGTCCAAATGATGAAAGGGATGAAGGTTACAACAACAACAACCACACAGGGGCAAGTCCAAATGATGAAAAGGATGAAGGTTACAACAAGCACACAGGGGTAAGTCCAAAGGATGAAAGGGATGAAGGTTACAACAACAACAAACACACAGGGGTAAGTCCAAAGGATGAAAGGGATGAAGGTTACAACAACAACAAGCACACAGGGGTAAGTCCAAATGATGAAAGGGATGAAGGTTACAACAACAACAAGCACACAGGGGTAAGTCCAAAGGATGAAAGGGATGAAGGTTACAACAAACAACAAGCACACAGGGGTAAGTCCAAAGGATGAAAGGGATGAAGGTTACAACAACAACAAGCACACAGGGGTAAGTCCAAAGGATGAAAGGGATGAAGGTTACAACAACAACAAGCACACAGGGGTAAGTCCAAAGGATGAAAGGGATGAAGGTTACAAACAACAACAAGCACACAGAGTAAATCCAAAAGATGAAAGGGATGAAGGTTACAACAACAACAAACAGGGGGTAAGTCCAAATGATGAAAGGGATGAAGGTTACAACAACAACAAGCACACAGCGGTGAAAGGATGAAGGTTTCAAATGATGAAAGGGATGAAGGTTACAACAACAACAAGCACACAGCGGTACGTTCAAATGATGAAAGGGGTGAAGGTTACAACAACAACAAGCACACAGCGGTACGTTCAAATGATGAAAGGTGAAGGTTACAACAACAACAAGCACACAGCGGTACGTTCAAATGATGAAAGGGATGAAGGTTACAACAACAAGCACACAGGAGTAAGTTCAAATGATGAAAGGGATGAAAGTTACAACAACAAGCACACAGGGGTAAGTTCAAATGATGAAAGGGATGAAGGTTACAACAACAAGCACACAGGGGTAAGTTCAAATGATGAAAGGGATGAAAGTTACAACAACAACACCAAGCACACAGCGGTACGTTCAAATGATGAAAGGGGTGAAGGTTACAACAACAACAAGCACACAGGAGTAAGTTCAAATGATGAAAGGGATGAAAGTTACAACAACAAGCACACAGGGGTAAGTTCAAATGATGAAAGGATGAAGGTTACAACAATTCAGGGGTAAGTTCAAATGATGAAAGGGATGAAAGTTACAACAACAACACCAAGCACACAGGATTAAATTCAAAAGATGAAAGGGATGAAGGTTACAACAACAACAAGCACACAGCGGTACGTTCAAATGATGAAAGGGGTGAAGGTTACAACAACAACAACAAGCACACAGGGGTAAGTTCAATGACGAAAGGCATGAAGGTTACAACAACACGCACACAGGGGTAAGTTCAAATGATGAAAGGCGTGAAAGTTACAACAACAACAACAAGCAAACAGGAGTAAGTCCAATGAGGAAAGAGGTGAAAGTTACAATAACAACAACAACAAGTACACAGGAGTAAGTCTAAAGGCCCCCCCTTACACGCTCACTCCTCAGCTTGTGTTCAGTCCAATGCTCGTGCTCATGTCGTGACAATACGAAAAACCAAACGTGTAGGGGTGAATACCATGAGGCGTGGCCTGAGCTCTCGCCTCATGGTTGGCATTTCGGAGTGACAGATATTTTTTAGCAAGGTTGGTGGCAAGACCTCTTGAGGTCGAAATAAAATTACAAAACATTACGGAATTTCATTTTCTAATTATGATATTCATAATCAGTGTCAAATTTACCGTTAGTTTGATATCAAACACATTATATAATATTTGTATTTGTTGAGTTTGATTAAATCCCCACCCCGACTTCGAACAGGAAATGTGTCACTGGGACGAGGTCATCTCTGCCCACGCTTCCGCACCCAGCACACATATCAATGTGTTGCATCATTTCAATTTTCATTTCATTTTTGTGATTGCATTGTATTCGGTTGTCTTTTTTTTTTATATTAACGGGGAAAACCATCGACAAAAGTTTTAGAAACGTATTCTCACCCATTCGCAGATAATTGTGAAAATCAACAGGATACATTCTTAGTTCCTGTAACAAATTTGTATGAGTAAACTTTGTTTGTTTTAAAAGCCATTTCTCCGTCCAAATCAATCGTTTCCCTTTCGATTTTTTTTTTCTTGATTATTGAATATACTAACAACGCACAGACAGCAGTTTCATTTAACGTCGACATGGTCACCACAATTGAAAACAACTGAATGACGAAACCCCGCACTGTCCAGAATGATGGCGCGAAAAATGTCATATGGCAAAACCTAACGTGTAGGCGTAAAAATAAGCTAAGGCGGGGATGTAGGTTCAAACACGAGTCGAAACATGGACATGAACACGAGCTGAGGAGTGAGCGTGTAGGGGGGCTTAAATGATACAAGGTGTGAAAGTTTCAAAATCAACAACAAGAACACAGGAGTAAGTCTAAATGATGCAAGGGCGGAAAGTTATAACAACAACAAGCACACAGGAGTAAGTCTAAAGGATGAAAGGGGTGAAAGTTACAACAACAACAACAACAACAACAAGCACACAGGAGTAAGTCTAAAGGATGAAAGGGGTGAAAGTTACAACAACAACAAGCACACAGGAGTAAGTCTAAAGGATGCAAGATGTGAAAGTTACAACTACAACAAGCACGCAGGTGTAAATCAAAATGATGCCAGGGGTGAAAGTTACAACTATAACAAGCACGCAGGAGTAAATCAAAATGATGCCAGGGGTGAAAGTTACAACTATAACAAGCACGCAGGAGTAAATCAAAATGATGCCAGGGGTCAAAGTTACAACTATAACAAGCACGCAGGAGTAAATCAAAATGATGCCAGGGGTGAAAGTTACAACTATAACAAGCACGCAGGAGTAAGTCTAAATGATGCCAGTGATGAAAGTTACAACTACAACAAGCACACAGGCGTAATTCTAAATGATGACAGGGTTGAAAGTTACTACAGCAAGCACACAGGAGTCAATTCAAATGATGCAAGGGGTAACAGTTATAACTACAACAAGTACACAGGAGTAAGTCCAAATGATGAAAGGTGTGAAAGTTAAATATGACAATAAGTGACAACTCCACTAATAAAGACAGAACAAACACGTGACGTTTCGGGTATAGTGTGACAAAGAAGATGACTATAGATCTAGATATATTAGCAATATTTAAAAAATGATAAATTACGTAAACAACAGAGAGATGTGCAATGTGAACTATCTAAATATTATTCACAACTACAACAAGTACACAGGAGTAGGTCCAAATGATGAAAGGTGTGAAAGTTACTACAGCAAGCACACAGGAGTAGGTCCAAATGATGAAAGGTGTGAAAGTTACTACAGCAAGCACACAGGAGTAGGTCCAAATGATGAAAGGTGTGAAAGTTACTACAGCAAGCACACAGGAGTAGGTCCAAATGATGAAAGGTGTGAAAGTTACTACAGCAAGCACACAGGAGTAGGTCCAAATGATGAAAGGTGTGAAAGTTACTACAACAAGCACACAGGAGTAGGTCCAAATGATGAAAGGTGTGAAAGTTACTACAACAAGTACACAGGAGTAAGTCCAAATGATGAAAGGTGTGAAAGTTACTACAGCAAGCACACAGGAATAGGTCCAAATGATGAAAGGTGTGAAAGTTACTACAACAAGTACACAGGAGTAAGTCCAAATGATGAAAGGTGTGAAAGTTACTACAACAAGTACACAGGAGTAGGTCCGAATGATGAAAGGTGTGAAAGTTACTACAACAAGTACACAGGAGTAGGTCCAAATGATGAAAGGTGTGAAAGTTACTACAACAAGCACACAGGAGTAAGTCCAAATGATGAAAGGTGTGAAAGTTACTACAACAAGTACACAGGAGTAAGTCCAAATGATGAAAGGTGTGAAAGTTACAACTACAACAAGTACACAGCAGTAAGTCCGAATGAAGCAAGGGGTAAAAGTTACAACTACAGCAGTCACACAGGAGTAAGTCTAGATAATGAAAGGTATGGAAGTTACAACTACAACACGTACACAGGAGTAAGTCCAAACGATGCAAGGTATGGAAGTTACAACTACAACACGTACATAGGAGTAAGTCCAAACGATGCAAGGTATGGAAGTTACAACTACAACACGAACATAGGAGTAAGTCCAAACGATGCAAGGTATGGAAGTTACAACTACAACACGCACACAGGAGTAAGTCTAGATAATGAAAGGTATGGAAGTTACAACTACAACACGCACACAGGAGTAAGTCCAAACGATGCAAGGTATGGATGTTACAACTACAACACGCACACAGGAGTAAGTCCAAACGATGCAAGTGTGGAAGTTACAACAACAACAACAATAAGCACACAGGAGCAAGTCCAAATGATGCAAAGTTACAAGAACAACAACAAGCACACAGGAGTAAGTCTAAATGCGTAGAATTAGGTCAATAGTGAGTATTTCACAGAATGAGGAGAATTGTGAGCGTTCACAGAATGAAGAGAATGGTGAGTGTTTACAGAATGAAGAGGATGGTGAGTATTTACAGAATGAGGAGAATCGTGAGTGTTCTCACAATGAGGATTATATTGAGTGTTCACAGAATCAGGAAAATGGTGAGTGTTTACACAATGAAGAGAATAATGAATGTTCCCAAAATGAGGAAAATGGTTAGTGTTCACAGAATGAAAAGAATTGTGAATGTTCACAGAATGAGAAGAATGGTTGGTGTTCACAGAATGAAGATAATGGTTGGTGTTTACAGAATGAAGATAATGATTGGTGTTCACGGAATAAAGACAGTGGTTGGTGTTCACAGAATAAAGATAATGGTTTGTGTTTACAGAATAAAGACAATGGTTTGTGTTTACAGAATAAAGACAATGGTTGGTGTTTACAGAATGAAGACAATGATTGGTGATCACGGAATAAAGATAATGGTTTGTGTTCAGAGAATGACGATAATGGTTGGTGTTTACATAATAAAGATAATGGTTTGTGTTCAGAGAATGACGATAATGGTTGGTGTTTAAGTAATGAAGATAATGATTGGTGTTCACAGAATAAAGATCATGGTTAGTGTTTACGTAATAACGATCATAGTTTGTGTTTATAGAATAAAGATCATGCTTTGTGTTTATAGAATAAAGATCATGCTTTGTGTTTATAGAATAAAGATCATGCTTTGTGTTTATAGAATAAAGATCATGGTTTGTGTTTACAGAATAAAAATCATGCTTTGTGTTTATAGAATAAAGATCATGCTTTGTGTTTATAGAATAAAGATCATGCTTTGTGTTTATAGAATAAAGATCATGCTTTGTGTTTATAGAATAAAGATCATGCTTTGTGTTTATAGAATAAAGATCATTCTTTGTGTTTATAGAATAAAGATCATGCTTTGTGTTTATAGAATAAAGATCATGCTTTGTGTTTATAGAATTCATGCTTTGTGTTTATAGAATAAAGATCATGCTTTGTGTTTATAGAATAAAGATCATGCTTTGTGTTTACAAAATAACGATCATGCTTTGTGTTTACAGAATAAAGATAATAATTGGTGTTTACAAAATAAGATAATAATTGGTGTTCACAGAATAAAGATAATGGTTTGTGTTTACAAAATAAAGATAATGGTTTGTGTTTACAGAATAAAGATAAAGGTTTGTGTTTACAGAATGAAGATAATGGTTTGTGTTTACAGAATAAAGATAATGGTTTTGTGTTTACATAATGAAGATAATGGTTTGTGTTCACAGAATGAAGAGAAAGGTTGGTGTTCACAGAATGAAGATAATGGTTTGTGTTTACAGAATAAAGATAATGGTTTGTGTTCACAGAATGAAGATCATGGTTTATGTTTGCAGAATAAAGACAATGGTTAGTGTTCACAGAATGAAGATAATGGTTTTGTGTTTACATAATGAAGATAATGGTTTGTGTTCACAGAATGAAGAGAATGGTTTGTGTTTACAGAATGAAGATAATGGTTTGTGTTTACAGAATGAAGATCATGGTTTGTGTTTACAGAATAAAGATAATGGTTTTGTGTTTACATAATGAAGATAATGGTTTGTGTTCGCAGAATAAAGATAATGGTTGATGTTCATAGAATAAAGATAATGGTTGGTGTTTACATAATAAAGAGAATGGTTTGTGTTTACAGAATAAAGATAATGGTTGGTGTTTACATAATAAAGATAATGGTTGGTGTTTACAGAATAAAGAGAAGGGTTTGTGTTTACAGAATGAAGATAATGGTTGGTATTTACAGAATGAAGATAATTGTTAGTGTTTACGGAATGAAGAGAATGGTTGGTGTTCACAGAATAAAGATAATGGTTGGTGTTCACAGAATGAGGAGAATGGTTTGTTTTCACAGAATAAAGATATTGATTGGTGTTCACAGAATAAAGATAATGATTGGTGTTCACAGAATAAAGATATTGATTGATGTTCACAGAATAAAGATAATGATTGGTGTTCACAGAATAAAGATAATGATTGGTGTTCATAGAATGAGGAATATGGTGAGTGTTCACAGAATGAGCAGAATGATGAATGCTTACAGAATGAGGAGATAGTTGGTGGTCACAAAGTGAGAGGAATAATGAGTGCTCAAAGAATGCGAGAATGGTTGGCGTTAACGCATGTTTGCAGTCAGTATTTAGGAACCATCCCCGTCTGCGGCGTGAAGTATACTGTTCTGACTTGCAACAAAGCGACATCATTAACTCATTTTGTCTCCATACAGAAATTACATCGAGGAGCAGAACATACATACCATAAAAACACACACATACATGACACACCCATCCTTGCATACACACACGATACACACATATATTTCCACACACGCATACACACACACACACACGACGGGAACATAATCTCCTCACACACATACACACATTCATGACACACGCATATATATCACCATACACATGCATACGTGCATGAAACGCACGTACGTATCTACATACACATAAACACATACACGTCACGCACACACATCTCCAAAGTCAATTCAATTCAAATTAAAAAAATGTATTTATTGTCCGTAACATTATACATTGTCATAACAAATAGAGACTAGCAGATATCGCGAAGGAAAATATCTTAATAAACTTTATGGGCTTTTCATCGACATTTCAATAGAAAATATTACTAAAATGTTAAGATGGATTAAGAATGTAGATTGTAACAATCTACAGTTAACAAAGAACTATAATACACAACTATATAGAACAAATGACACACTGCCAATCTTTACCATTCCATATCGAAATAAGATTTTTAAATTGATTAAAATTTGTTTCAGATCTTAAGTGTTGAGGTAATTTGTTCCGAAAGCAGTTCTACGTCTAGGGATATTGACTACATTTGTATATCTGAAATTATACCTTCTATCTTTAAATTATATCAAATCTGGGAGACAGGATGGTGATAACTTATGCACAATTTTGACAATTTCAATGGCCATAGCTCGCATTCATTTCACTTCAAGTGTTGGAATTTGTTCCATCTCAAAAGAGACCTTCAAATATATTACTATAGTCATTGTATATAACTCTAAGATTTTTTTCTTCTAATTTCCTTATATGTTATTTCGAACAGAAGTGCCATGGTCATGGGCAAAAGTTAAAGTTAGAAAGAATAAACGTATAAAATATAGCTAGCTTGTTTAATTTTTGAGAAATATTTAACGATTCTTTTCAACACGTTGAGTTGTCGAGAGGCCTTGCGGCAAATTATCTTTATGAGAGCATCAAACTTTAATTGATAATCTATCTGTATTCCTAACAGTTTGACAGTTTCTTCACAAGATATAGAGACTGAGCCAATTTGAAAAATTGGTTCCTTGGAAAATGTTCGTTTGCCTAGTGCAAGGGCTTGAAATTTGTCTGGATTTGCTAGCATACGGTTCATGTGGAACCAGTCTATTAGTACACTGCTTTCCTGTTCCAAAGTAGCCACACGTTTACCAAAAATCAGGGCGATTGTAAGACAATGTAAAATCATCTGCATAATTATAGAGAGTTCCATCTTTGATGATTAGAAATATATCATTAATAAAAACATTAAATAAATAGGGACTTAGAATGGATCCTTGAGGCACACCTTTTTCAATAAATCCACAGTCACTGACTGTGTTCCCAAGCTTCAATTGTTGCTTTCTATCTGAAAGATAACTTTGGAGCAGAGAAATAGCGTTTTGCAATAAACTAAAGGCCGATAATTTGTGTAAAAAAGAATGTCGTGGGACAAACAATCAAAGGCTTTGGATAGATCCATAAATATGGCGGCGAAATAGTGATTTATATCCAAGGATAGCTTCCAGTCTCCTATAAATCTAAGTATAATCGTTTAACACCCATGGCTTTTTTTCTTAAAGCACTAAGAAAATGATGAAAAATATCATTAGAATATTCAGATAGCTAAAATGCCATGACTTTTTCAAAGATCTTGGTAAATTTTGGTAGGATTCTTACTGATCTATAATTCTTTATATGTAATGGGTCATTTAAAAAACATAGTGATATTATTTTTAATCTATATGTAAAATTTACTTGGTCTTATAGACTTGTTTACGATATTGCATTTCTGTTCATTCCATATTGGGGCTCTGGCCTTAAGGAGTTTGGCAGATATTGTGTCCTCGCATGTCGGATTTCTAACATTGGCCTTGTAGTAGGCCAGAAATCCCTACTCTATTGGCGAAGGGTGTAGCTGTCAAGAAAGTTTTTTTTAATAGATTTCCTCTTCAGTTTTGTGACACGATGTCTACATTCTTTTAAAGTTGCCAAGCTTCTTTGTGCTCATCCTTTTGGTATTTTGTTGATGACATTCTTTTACGATATAAGGCCTTTCTGAGTGTGCTGTTCATGTAGGGCACATCATCTTTTTTATGCGAGCACCTATTTTTGATTGGCGCATGTTTATTTGCTACCGAAAGTATATTGTGTATGAGGTCTTCGTATTGAGTATTAATATCTATGTCGTCTAGATAGTAAGGTAGGCGTTGGGTCGTGTTGTGGAGGCCTTACTAGAGAGTTAGGAAAGGTAGGCTTTGGGTCGTGTTGTGGAGGCCTTACTAGAGAGTTAGGAAAGGTAGGCTTTGGGTCGTGTTGTGGAGGCCTTACTAGAGAGTTAGGAAAGGTAGGCGTTGGGTCGTGTTGTGGAGGCCTTACTAGAGAGTTAGGAAAGGTAGGCTTTGGGTCGTGTTGTGGAGGCTCTGCTAGAGAGTTAGGAAAGGTAGGCTTTGGGTCGTGTTGTGGAGGCTCTGCTAGAGAGTTAGGAAAGGTAGGCTTTGGGTCGTGTTGTGGAGGCTCTGCTAGAGAGTTAGGAAAGGTAGGCTTTGATTTTAGTCGCCAATAATGAATGTGTAGACCCTCCTTGTCATCTTTTTTTCATAAATACTTTCTTTGCTGGCATAGTAATGGCGCTGTATAGAAAGATGATCTGTTGACTTTTCTCTAGTTCCGAATTTTAATGTTTTGTTCATTGTACTCTTCGATGTGGCGGTGTCTGATATCCGAATAGACGTAGTCATTACCACGTTCCGATCTGTCTAGACAACTTTTAAATGTTCAGCCACTGTGACTGTAGCGGCTCACTCGACCGTGTCATCTTTTGTTATGGCCAGTGTGTCCACACACACTCCTTTAATCAACAAAATCAATGTCCAGATGTCAAAGCGAAGCACTGAGTGACCTGTGAGATTTCATCGTAGGGCTTCGGAGTTGTGCGGATTCGTCTCACTTCATTTCAATTAATTTCCTATCGGTTTTTAATTCTGATTTTTTGTCACAATATGTATTGGACGGTGTAGATCAATTAAAGACAATAATTTTTTTTTTTTTTTTTAAATTTTGACTTGTGCGGATTCGTCTTAGGGCCACGATTTGTTTCAAGCTGTTCACTTTCCAGTTCTTTACGTTGACAAGCCACGAGGTCAGATCTCACCCACGTGACTCTTCCTCCTTCGTGGGAATCACATCTCGTATCTGTAGTTTATAACCCTCTACTTCTAAAAGAACGTTACAGAAATAACCCTCCACTTCTAAAAGAACGTTACAGAAATAACCCTCTACTTCTAAAAAGAACGTTACAGAAAGATTCATCGATTTTTGTTTCAGAAATAGTGAGAAATACAATCAAATTATCCACTAAAACAGTTTTAATTTCTTCAAACTTGTTTCTAAAGTTATTAATATTTAAATGACATAGTCTAAAGTTAGATGGGTATTGAATTTCTCATCACTCTCAGTTCAGTGAGAATACCCATAACCTTTGGGAGGTGCTCAGAGAATGTATTGTTTTTGTTTAGTTTGGCTTGCCCTTGCTCTGTTGTTGTTATTTTCGTCGTTGCTGTGGTTGTTATCAAAACAAGGAACCGTAGTGAGGGTTTGAGGATGGGAGGGGGGTGGGCGTATCACGACCGCAACGTTGGGGTCTCCAACCACATATTGTTTGAGTAAATCATCGCTTTCGTTGGCTACCACCACATTGCCTCTGGCCGTTGGTAAAAAAGTCACTTTTAATGTTAGTGTTTGTGAGTGTGAATGGTTTGTAGCACGTCTCCGTATACACATACACACATACACGACACGCATACATCTCCACATAGACATACACACATAATTGATACGCACATACATCTCAACATACACATACACAACACGCACATACATCTCCACATACACATTCACACACACACACACACATACATGACACGCACATACATCTATGCAGACATACACACAAATGCGGCACACACATATGTATCCACATACACATACACACATACACGGCATGCACATACATCTATGCACACACATACACACATATGCGGCACGCGCATACATCTCCACATAGACATACACACATACACAACACGCACATATATCTCCACATACACATACACACATACACGACATGCACACACATACATACATACGCGGCACGTACATATCTATCCATATACACATACATAATACGCACATACATCTATGCACACGCATACACACATACACAACACACATATATGTCCACATACACATACAGGGTGCATACATGACAAGCACACATCTCCACATACACATATACGCATACACGACACGCACATACCTTTCCACATACACATACACACACATACACGACACGCACATACCTTTCCACATACACATACACACATACACGACATGTACACACATCTCCACATACACATACACACATACTTGACACACACATACACACATACACGACACGCACATACATCTCCACATACACATACACACATTCACGACACGCACTACATCTCCGCATACACATACACACGTGCATGATACCCACATATATCTACGCATACACATACACAAATATACGACACCCACATACATCTACGCACACACATATACACATAAACTACAGGCACATACATCTCCATATACACATACACACATACACGACACACACATGTGTCTACGCATACACATACACACATATACGACACACAAATACATGTTCGCACACACATACACACGTGCATGACATCGCATACATATCTGCAAACACATATACACACACACGACACACACACATACATTGCCGCACACAAATACACATATGCACAACACGCAATACATCTCTAAATACAAAAACACACATACACGACGTGCAAATAGATTTCTTCAACAAAGTACACACACATGAAACACACATGCATCTTTGCTCACACATACACACATACATGACACGCACATACAGTTCCACATACACATATCACATACCCGACACACACACACACACATCTGCTCACATACATATACACATATACGACACGCATATACATATCCGCATACATACACGAATTCACGTCATGTATACATATATTCATCACCCGCACACACATACACGAATTCACGTCACGCATATACATCACCGCACACACATACACGAATTCACGTCACGCATATACATCACATGCACACACATACACGAATTCACGTCACGCATATACATCACCGCACACACATACACGAATTCACGTCACGCATATACATCACCGCACACACATACACGAATTCACGTCACGCATATACATCACTGCACACACATACACGAATTCATGTCACGCACATACATGTCTGCACACGTATATACACACATGCACGACACGTATATATATATATCTCCACACATACACACATAAAGGACACGCATATAAATATATGCACACACATATATACATACATACATACATACATATACGACACACACACATATATCTCTAAACACACATACACACATAAATGACAGGTTTATAATTCTCCGTATACACATACACGACACGGATATCCATTTTTGCACATACATACAGGCCACCCACATACATCTCCGCATCACACTTAAACACATGAATGACACGCATATATATATATATATATATATATATATATCTCCGCACACACATACACACATACATGACATGTGTGTGTGTGTGTGTGTGTGTCGTGTATGTGTGTGCGGAAAGGTATGTGTGTGTCGTGTATGTGTGTAAATGTGTACGGAGATATATGTGCGCATCATGTATGCGTGTATGTGTATGTGGTAAAGTTCTTTAAAGCCAATTATGGCCCATAAATCGGGAGCGTATGAATTTTTTCAGCAACATGAAGCCTGAGCAGGTGATAATAATGACCAGGCTTCTTTCTGCTAAGCTAATGTTTGTATTCATTTGTACTTGAGTCGAATATGTAAAATACGTGTCAAGTGGTTTTTTCCCCAAGAAACCTAACGTTGCACCTGTCTTTTTACTAGAATTCGAATCTGCGACCTCATGACCACAAGCCCAGCAGCCTAACCACTTAGCCACCGACGACACACTAAGGACGATCAGTAATATACGTTTTCTTTAGAGTTGCAGTTGTTGTTGTGAACGTCAAGACTAGGAAATAATGTTACGAGATATTAGCATACGATTGCTGGTCAACGAAGAAACTCACGCAGTGGTAGTGGTGATGGTGAATGGAGAGTGTGAGCTTTGCTTGCCTTGCACACAAATAATTAAGGAAAAAAAAACAACGTCATTCCACTAGTTTTGGGCACGGAATTGTCATGGGGTCAACTGTTTAAAACAATCATCCTATTCGAGGAGAAATAATTCTGTGTGCAGCCTTGAAATAGCTTTAATTATTAGTGATAATAACCGTGTATATGTCCCAGTCACTATTATCACCCGTATCACCTTTTGAAAAGAACGTAGCAGTTTGCACGTGCTGTTGCCACGATTGACCAGAATATGCTGACACAGCCACCCAGAGTGTTGGACACACGACCTGGCACACTCAGTAATAGTTGGTGTTCCTTCCAATATTTCTAGAATAGTCACTGAACCAATGGCTTTGGTTCTTTCACAAGTTGCCAGGAGGTCTTTCCAAAAGCTTCAAACTCGCACAAAGTTAAAGGTTTCCTGTTGCTTTTCACTACCCTGATAAATCGTCCGCTAATGGCCTTCTGACAGCGAAAATAGAAAGGGCCAGCGCTTGGAAGAGACTTCATCTGGCTTAGGCATATAGGAGAGGATGTAATCCCTGGAAAACCTGCAAGTTGCGAAGGGTTTTCTTGAGAAATTTCAACGATAAAATTTGCTAACCGTTCCGCGGAATCATGTCTGTTCGTGATTTGAATTGCAGAAACTGCGTGCTGCTGAAGAAGATCGACCATCCACCATGTTGTAGGGGTATTCGTAGTATGGGTGCAACTGTTTTTATCGTAATATGGGTTTCTGTTTCCGTCGACAGCGTGCTCTGAGAAACCACTCCAATCTGTATCACTTTGACTTGTGGGTTTTGCAAGCGCTAGGTTAAAATGTGCACAGTTGCATGGAGCGTTAGAGAGAAATAAGGCGAAGATGACGACTGGTCCTAGTAGACACGACACTTGATACATCTGAGAAGATAAAAATCATTAAATGCAATGCTAAGAACACGCATTATATTTCACAACAAAATTACGAAAAAATGGGAAACAAACAAACACGAATGAGAATTAAAACGTTAAGGGGGAGGGGGTACGAGGGCGGGTTCTGGGAAAGCCATTTTTGCCGAAAATGGGAAAAAATCTAATCTATCTACTGTACTAGTGGATAGAATAGTTGATTCCCGTCATAATGATAGCATAGAATGTTTTAGTATCGATTCTTTGAATTTATACGATATTCTTAGAAACGACACAGGCCTATATTTCAACAGAGCTATTATGGAATAAAAAACAGAAATATTATCTAACATATGGCAAGTTGGTAGTCATTTTCATCAACACAATAAATGCTATCCACAATATACTTATTTGAGGATCTATTATGAATATTGCCTTCGATCGGCCGGAAAATATGGAGCATATTCCGTGTACCTATGATCAACAGGCATCATCTGAAAATGAGTAAAAGGCACTGGTGCACTTGAAACAGTGCCAATAAGAAGAAGTTGAGAGTCTCTCAAGGTTTTATGGTGTTTGAAAGTATTACTCTACTTTTTTTTTTAGGTTTATGGAGAAAAAGATATTCAAATAAGAGAAAATATGAGAAACATACGATTTTCTCAAATGTCCTTTTTTGTTCATTAATTCCTATCTACATTTTTTTTCTTTTCCTCAAAGTATCTTCATGAAATTTGGTGTAAATAACGAGTGGAGAAATAAATAATTAATTTTTTTCTACAATATCCTTGTAAAATTTTGGTTGTTCTCATACGCCATATAAAAACTCATCAATACGAAATTTACCAATGAAACTGAAAAATCTGATCCGTTCAAATTTAGATATTGTATCAAGGAAGAAGAACAAGAAGAAGAACAAGAAGGCAAAGAAGAACAAGAAGGAGAAGAAGAACAAGAAGGAGAAGAAGAAGAAGAAGAGAAGAAGAAGAAGAAGAAGAAGAAGAAGAAGAAGAAGAAGAAGAAGAAGAAGAAGAAGAAGAAGAAGAAGAAGAAGAAGAAGAAGAAGAAGAAGAAGAAAGAAGAAGAAGAAGAAGAAGAAGAAAGAAGAAGAAGAAGAAGAAGAAGAAGAAGAAGAAGAAGAAGAAGAAGAAGAAGAAGAAGAAGAAGAAGAAGAAGAAGAAGAAGAAGAAGAAGAAGAAGAAGAAGAAGAAGAAGAAGAAGAAGAAGAAGAAGAAGAAGAAGAAGAGAAGAAGAAGAAGAAGAAGAAGAAGAAGAAGAAGAAGAAGAAGAAGAAGAAGAAGAAGAAGAAGAAGAAGAAGAAGAAGAAGAAGAAGAAGAAGAAGAAGAAGAAGAAGAAGAAGAAGAAGAAGAAGAAGAAGAAGAAGAAGAAGAAGAAGAAGAAGAAGAAGAAGAAGAAGAAGAAGAAGAAGAAGAAGAAGAAGAAGAAGAAGAAGAAGAAGAAGAAGAAGAAGAAGAAGAAGAAGAAGAAGAAGAAGAAGAAGAAGAAGAAGAAGAAGAAGAAGAAGAAGAAGAAGAAGAAGAAGAAGAAGAAGAAGAAGAAGAAGAAGAAGAAGAAGAAGAAGAAGAAGAAGAAGAAGAGAAAAGAAGAAGAAGAAGAAGAAGAAGAAGAAGAAGAAGAAGAAGAAAGAAGAAGAAGAAGAAGAAAGAAGAAGAAGAAGAAGAAGAAGAAGAAGAAGAAGAAGAAGAAGAAGAAGAAGAAGAAGAAGAAGAAGAAGAAGAAGAAGAAGAAGAAGAAGAAGAAGAAGAAGAAGAAGAAGAAGAAGAAGAAGAAGAAGAAGAAGAAAAGAAGAAGAAGAAGAAGAAGAAGAAGAAGAAGAAGAAGAAGAAGAAGAAGAAGAAGAAGAAGAAGAAGAAGAAGAAGAAGAAGAAGAAGAAGAAGAAGAAGAAGAAGAAGAAGAAGAAGAAGAAGAAGAAGAAGAAGAAGAAGAAGAAGAAGAAGAAGAAGAAGAAGAAGAAGAAGAAGAAGAAGAAGAAGAAGAAGAAGAAGAAGAAGAAGAAGAAGAAGAAGAAGAAGAAGAAGAAGAAGAAGAAGAAGAAGAAGAAGAAGAAGAAGAAGAAGAAGAAGAAGAAGAAGAAGAAGAAGAAGAAGAAGAAGAAGAAGAAGAAGAAGAAGAAGAAGAAGAAGAAGAAGAAGAAGAAGAAGAAGAAGAAGAAGAAGAAGAAGAAGAAGAAGAAGAAGAAGAAGAAGAAGAAGAAGAAGAAGAAGAAGAAGAAGAAGAAGAAGAAGAAGAAGAAGAAGAAAGAAGAAGAAGAAGAAGAAGAAGAAGAAGAAGAAGAGAAGAAGAAGAAGAAGAAGAAGAAGAAGAAGAAGAAGAAGAAGAAGAAGAAGAAGAAGAAGAAGAAGAAGAAGAAGAAGAAGAAGAAGAAGAAGAAGAAGAAGAAGAAGAAGAAGAAGAAGAAGAAGAAGAAGAAGAAGAAGAAGAAGAAGAAGAAGAAGAAGAAGAAGAAGAAGAAGAAGAAGAAGAAGAAGAAGAAGAAAGAAGAAGAAGAAGAAGAAGAAGAAGAAGAAGAAGAAGAAGAAGAAGAAGAAGAAGAAGAAGAAGAAGAAGAAGAAGAAGAAGAAGAAGAAGAAGAAGAAAAGAAGAAGAAGAAGAAGAAGAAGAAGAAGAAGAAGAAGAAGAAGAAGAAGAAGAAGAAGAAGAAGAAGAAGAAGAAGAAGAAGAAGAAGAAGAAGAAGAAGAAGAAGAAGAAGAAGAAGAAGAAGAAGAAGAAGAAAGAAGAAGAAGAAGAAGAAGAAGAAGAAGAAGAAGAAAGAAGAAGAAGAAGAAGAAGAAGAAGAAGAAGAAGAAGAAGAAGAAGAAGAAGAAGAAGAAGAAGAAGAAGAAGAAGAAGAAGAAGAAAAGAAAGAAGAAGAAGAAGAAGAAGAAGAAGAAGAAGAAGAAGAAGAAGAAGAAGAAGAAGAAGAAGAAGAAGAAGAAGAAGAAGAAGAAGAAGAAGAAGAAGAAGAAGAAGAAGAAGAAGAAGAAGAAGAAGAAGAAGAAGAAGAAGAAGAAGAAGAAGAAGAAGAAGAAGAAGAAGAAGAAGAAGAAGAAGAAGAAGAAGAAGAAGAAGAAGAAGAAGAAGAAGAAGAAGAAGAAGAAGAAGAAGAAGAAGAAGAAGAAGAAGAAGAAGAAGAAGAAGAAGAAGAAGAAGAAGAAGAAGAAGAAGAAGAAGAAAGAAGAAGAAGAAGAAGAAGAAGAAGAAGAAGAAGAAGAAGAAGAAGAAGAAGAAGAAGAAGAAGAAGAAGAAGAAGAAGAAGAAGAAGAAGAAGAAGAAAGAAGAAGAAGAAGAAGAAGAAGAAGAAGAAGAAGAAGAAGAAGAAGAAGAAGAAGAAGAAGAAGAAGAAGAAGAAGAAGAAGAAGAAGAAGAAGAAGAAGAAGAAGAAGAAGAAGAAGAAGAAGAAGAAGAAGAAGAAGAAGAAGAAGAAGAAGAAGAAGAAGAAGAAGAAGAAGAAGAAGAAGAAGAAGAAGAAGAAGAAGAAGAAGAAGAAGAAGAAGAAGAAGAAGAAGAAGAAGAAGAAAGAAGAAGAAGAAGAAGAAGAAGAAGAAGAAGAAGAAGAAGAAGAAGAAGAAGAAGAAGAAGAAGAAGAAGAAGAAGAAGAAGAAGAAGAAGAAGTTGAAGAAGAAGAAGAAAGAAGAAGAAGAAGAAAGAAGAAGAAGAAGAAGAAGAAGAAGAAGAAGAAGAAGAAGAAGAAGAAGAAGAAGAAGAAGAAGAAGAAGAAGAAGAAGAAGAAGAAGAAGAAGAAGAAGAAGAAGAAGAAGAAGAAGAAGAAGAAGAAGAAGAAGAAGAAGAAGAAGAAGAAGAAGAAGAAGAAGAAGAAGAAGAAGAAGAAGAAGAAGAAGAAGAAGAAGAAGAAGAAGAAGAAGAAGAAGAAGAAGAAGAAGAAGAAGAAGAAGAAGAAGAAGAAGAAGAAGAAGAAGAAGAAGAAGAAGAAGAAGAAGAAAAAGAATATTAAGAAGAAAGAAGAAGAAGAAGAAGAAGAAGTAGAAGAAGAAGAAGAAGAAGAAGAAGAAGAAGAAGAAGAAGAAGAAGAAGAAGAAGAAGAAGAAGAAGAAGACTCTGAATCTAGAAGAGAAGAAGAAGAAGAAGAAGAAGAAGAAGAAGAAGAAGAAGAAGAAGAAGAAGAAGAAGAAGAAGAAGAAGAAGAAGAAGAAGAAGAAGAAGAAGAAGAAGAAGAAGAAGAAGAAGAAGAAGAAGAAGAAGAAGAAGAAGAAGAAGAACTTGGTCAATAAGATTCCAAAGAAGAAGAAGAAGAAAAATAAGCTCCTTCTCCCTTGAAGAAGAAGAAGAGAAGAAGGAGGAGGAGTCTTTCAAGAGTCATGAGAAGAAGAAGAAGAAGAAGAAGAAGAAGAAGAAGAAGAACAAGAAGAAGAAGAAGAACATGAAGGTCGAATTGATAAAGCTAACTCTCACCTGTCAAATTTATAACGTACTGAATGGAGAGATTGTCTACTCAGAAATGAAACTAACTCTCTTCGCCTGAGCTCTCTAGCTCTAAAATACTGCTCTATGTCTCTAATTCGATACCTCTCTCTCACTTTTATCGTGGATTTTTCTACTTTCTATTAATCTATAACTTTCAACTGCGAACAGCACGAAAATACCACTCTTCTAGATAAGACATCAGATCTAGGCATTAATAAAACATTCTTTATGTTAACTACCAAAATAAAAGCACCTTGTTTCTTCTAGAACGTTACTCATCTTCAGCTATGGTTTTAATATTAGTACTATTAGTTTTATTACTATTATTCATCTTATTCTTCTTTACTACTTTTACTACTACTATTAGTGTTATTAATATGATTACTCTTATTACTATTATCAGTTTATTACTATTATTATTCTTATTACTATTATTACTATTATTAGTATTATTAGTGTTCTGCCATTCTTAATATTATTATTATTATTACTACTATTACTATTAATACTATTAGGTAACTATTATTAGAATTATTAATACTATCACTTTTATAACTAGATCTATTTCATTTCAATATAACAATCATTACTATAATTATTATTATTACTATTATTACTAATATTACTCCTATTATTACTGCTACTCTTATTATTACTACTATCCCTATTATTTTTACTGTTACTACTAAGTATTACTGTTCTATTGCTGCTGCTTACCCATATTTATGCTATTAATATGCTATTCTACTATTACTACTATTATTGATATTACTATTATTACTAATATTACTTTATTAGTACTATTTGTGTTATTACTATTATTCCTATTAACTACTATTACTGCTACTATTACTGTTATTAATATCAACTGTTTTACTATTTATACTACTATTACTATTATTAATTTTATTACTATTATTATTATTAAAGTCTTATGCTGGTCACTTATTACTGGTTCTAATATTAGTACTGTTGTTCTACTACTGCTTCTATTAATAATTATTACTATCATTACTATAATTACTACTATGATTTTACAAATTGCTCATTATTGTCTAATATTATCATTACTATAATTACTATTATTACTACTATTACTATTATTACTACTATTAAACACTCTATGGCTTTATTTTCTGCTATTTAAACTCGTTCTAAATAACTACTGATAGTCCTGTTATACTGCTGCTGCTACTACTGCTACTGCTGCTCTGCCTGCTGCTGCTGCTGCTGCTGCTGCTGCTGCTGCTGCTGCTGCTGCTGCTGCTGCTGCTGCTGCTGCTGCTGCTGCTGCTGCTGCTGCTGCTGCTGTATGCTGCTGCTGCTGCTGCTGCTGCTGCTGCTGCTGCTGCTGCTGCTGCTGCTGCTGCTGCTGCTGCTGCTGCTGCTGCTGCTGCTGCTGCTGCTGCTGCTGCTGCTGCTGCTGCTGCTGCTGCTGCTGCTGCTGATAATGCTGCTGCTGCTGCTGCTGCTGCTGCTGCTGCTGCTGCTGCTGCTGCTGCTGCTGCTGCTGCTGCTGCTGCTGCTGCTGCTGCTGCTGCTGCTGCTGCTGCTGCTGCTGCTGCTGCTGCTGCTGCTGCTGCTGCTGCTGCTGCTGCTGCTGCTGCTGCTGCTGCTGCTGCTGCTGCTGCTGCTGCTGCTGCTGCTGCTGCTGCTGCTGCTGCTGCTGCTGCTGCTGCTGCTGCTGCTGCTGCTGCTGCTGCTCTGCTGCTGCTGCTGCTGCTGCTGCTGCTGCTGCTGCTGCTGCTGCTGCTGCTGCTGCTGCTGCTGCTGCTGCTGCTGCTGCTGCTGCTGCTGCTG
>JAXRKP010001823.1:62500-67500 GCA_037039925.1 Doris montereyensis
TCTACTACTACTACTTTATCCTCTATTCAGACTACTACTACTACTACTACTGCTACTGCTCCTAAATCTACTCTGCTCTCTACTTCTAATGCTGCTGCTGATAATGCTGCTGCTGCTGCTGCTGCTGCTCTACTCTGCTACTACTGCTGTCTCTCTACTGCTCTGCTGCTGCTGCTCTACTCTAACAACTTCTACTAATCTCTACTGCTACTAATAATATCTGCTATAAGTATTGCTGCTGCTTACTTCTGCTAACTGCTGCTGCTGCTGCTGCTGCTTCTCTAATGCTGCTGCTGCTGCTACTAATAATCTGCTGCACTGCTGCTGCTGCTGCTGCTGCTGCTGCTAACTGCTGCTGTTGCTGCTGCTGCTGCTGCTCTGCTGCTGCTGCTATTGTATTGCTGCTGCTGCTGCTGCTGCTGCTGCTGCTGCTGCTGCTGCTGCTGCTGCTGCTGCTGCTGCTGCTGCTGCTGCTTCTGCTGCTGCTGCTGTTGCTGCTGCTGCTGCTGCTGCTGCTGCTGCTGCTACTGCAAACTCTACTACTTGCTACTACTGCTGCTACTACTGCTGCTGCTGCTGCTGCTACTACTGCTGCTGCTTCTGCTACTGCTGCTGCTGCTAATGCTAGCTCTACTGCTGCTGCTGCTGCTGCTGCTGCTGCTGCTGCTGCTGCTAACTGCTTCTGCTTTTTACTGCTGCTGCTGCTGCTGCTGCTGCTACTGCTGCTACTACTCTCTCTGCTGCTGCTGTATTGCTGCTGCTGCTGCTGCTGCTACTGCTGCTGCTGCTGCTGCTGCTGCTGCTTCTGCTGCTGCTGCTGCTGCTGCTGCTGCTGCTGCTGCTGCTGCTGCTGCTGCTGCTGCTTTGCTAACTGCTGCTTCATCTAATAACATTACTGCTGCTACTCACTACTACTGCTACTGCTGCTAACTGCTGCTGCTGCTACTACTATCTACTGCTGCTGCTGCTGCTGCTTCTACTACTGCTGCTGCTGCTGCTGCTACTAATTGCTGCTGCTTGATTCTGCTGCTACTACTGCTGCTGCTGCTGCTGCTGCTGCTGCTGCTTCTACTATAACTGTACTGCTGCTGCTGCTGCTGCTGCTGCTGCTGCTGCTGCTGCTGCTGCTACTGCTGCTGCTGCTGCTGCTAAGCTGCTGCTGCTGCTGCTGCTGCTGCTGCTGCTGCTGCTGCTGCTGCTGCTGCTGCTGCTGCTGCTGCTGCTGCTGCTGCTGCTGCTGCTGCTGCTGCTGCTGCTGCTGCTGCTGCTGCTGCTGCTGCTGCTGCTGCTGCTGCTGCTACTGCTGCTGCTGCTGCTGCTGCTGCTGCTGCTGCTGCTGCTGCTGCTGCTGCTGCTGCTGCTGCTGCTGCTGCTGCTGCTGCTGCTGCTGCTGCTGCTGCTGCTGCTGCTGCTGCTGCTGCTGCTGCTGCTGCTGCTGCTGTGCTGCTGCTGCTGCTGCTGCTGCTGCTGCTGCTGCTGCTGCTGCTGCTGCTGCTGCTGCTGCTGCTGCTGCTGCTGCTGCTGCTGCTGCTGCTGCTGCTGCTGCTGCTGCTGCTGCTGCTGCTGCTGCTGCTGCTGCTGCTGCTGCTGCTGCTGCTGCTGCTGCTGCTGCTGCTGCTGCTGCTGCTGCTGCTGCTGCTGCTGCTGCTGCTGCTGCTGCTGCTGCTGCTGCTGCTGCTGCTGCTGCTGCTGCTGCTGCTGCTGCTGCTGCTGCTGCTGCTGCTGCTGCTGCTGCTGCTGCTGCTGCTGCTGCTGCTGCTGCTGCTGCTGCTGCTGCTGCTGCTGCTGCTGCTGCTGCTGCTGCTGCTGCTGCTGCTGCTGCTGCTGCTGCTGCTGCTGCTGCTGCTGCTGCTGCTGCTGCTGCTGCTGCTGCTGCTGCTGCTGCTGCTGCTGCTGCTGCTGCTGCTGCTGCTGCTGCTGCTGCTGCTGCTGCTGCTGCTGCTGCTGCTGCTGCTGCTGCTGCTGCTGCTGCTGCTGCTGCTGCTGCTGCTGCTGCTGCTGCTGCTGCTGCTGCTGCTGCTGCTGCTGCTGCTGCTGCTGCTGCTGCTGCTGCTGCTGCTGCTGCTGCTGCTGCTGCTGCTGCTGCTGCTGCTGCTGCTGCTGCTGCTGCTGCTGCTGCTGCTGCTGCTGCTGCTGCTGCTGCTGCTGCTGCTGCTGCTGCTGCTGCTGCTGCTGCTGCTGCTGCTGCTGCTGCTGCTGCTGCAGCTGCTGCTGCTGCTGCTGCTGCTGCTGCTGCTGCTGCTGCTGCTGCTGCTGCTGCTGCTGCTGCTGCTGCTGCTGCTGCTGCTGCTGCTGCTGCTGCTGCTGCTGCTGCTGCTGCTGCTGCTGCTGCTGCTGCTGCTGCTGCTGCTGCTGCTGCTGCTGCTGCTGCTGCTGCTGCTGCTGCTGCTGCTGCTGCTGCTGCTGCTGCTGCTGCTGCTGCTGCTGCTGCTGCTGCTGCTGCTGCTGCTGCTGCTGCTGCTGCTGCTGCTGCTGCTGCTGCTGCTGCTGCTGCTGCTGCTGCTGCTGCTGCTGCTGCTGCTGCTGCTGCTGCTGCTGCTGCTGCTGCTGCTGCTGCTGCTGCTGCTGCTGCTGCTGCTGCTGCTGCTGCTGCTGCTGCTGCTGCTGCTGCTGCTGCTGCTGCTGCTGCTGCTGCTGCTGCTGCTGCTGCTGCTGCTGCTGCTGCTGCTGCTGCTGCTGCTGCTGCTGCTGCTGCTGCTGCTGCTGCTGCTGCTGCTGCTGCTGCTGCTGCTGCTGCTGTGCTGCTGCTGCTGCTGCTGCTGCTGCTGCTGCTGCTGCTGCTGCTGCTGCTGCTGCTGCTGCTGCTGCTGCTGCTGCTGCTGCTGCTGCTGCTGCTGCTGCTGCTGCTGCTGCTGCTGCTGCTGCTGCTGCTGCTGCTGCTGCTGCTGCTGCTGCTGCTGCTGCTGCTGCTGCTGCTGCTGCTGCTGCTGCTGCTGCTGCTGCTGCTGCTGCTGCTGCTGCTGCTGCTGCTGCTGCTGCTGCTGCTGCTGCTGCTGCTGCTGCTGCTGCTGCTGCTGCTGCTGCTGCTGCTGCTGCTGCTGCTGCTGCTGCTGCTGCTGCTGCTGCTGCTGCTGCTGCTGCTGCTGCTGCTGCTGCTGCTGCTGCTGCTGCTGCTGCTGCTGCTGCTGCTGCTGCTGCTGCTGCTGCTGCTGCTGCTGCTGCTGCTGCTGCTGCTGCTGCTGCTGCTGCTGCTGCTGCTGCTGCTGCTGCTGCTGCTGCTGCTGCTGCTGCTGCTGCTGCTGCTGCTGCTGCTGCTGCTGCTGCTGCTGCTGCTGCTGCTGCTGCTGCTGCTGCTGCTGCTGCTGCTGCTGCTGCTGCTGCTGCTGCTGCTGCTGCTGCTGCTGCTGCTGCTGCTGCTGCTGCTGCTGCTGCTGCTGCTGCTGCTGCTGCTGCTGCTGCTGCTGCTGCTGCTGCTGCTGCTGCTGCTGCTGCTGCTGCTGCTGCTGCTGCTGCTGCTGCTGCTGCTGCTGCTGCTGCTGCTGCTGCTGCTGCTGCTGCTGCTGCTGCTGCTGCTGCTGCTGCTGCTGCTGCTGCTGCTGCTGCTGCTGCTGCTGCTGCTGCTGCTGCTGCTGCTGCTGCTGCTGCTGCTGCTGCTGCTGCTGCTGCTGCTGCTGCTGCTGCTGCTGCTGCTGCTGCTGCTGCTGCTGCTGCTGCTGCTGCTGCTGCTGCTGCTGCTGCTGCTGCTGCTGCTGCTGCTGCTGCTGCTGCTGCTGCTGCTGCTGCTGCTGCTGCTGCTGCTGCTGCTGCTGCTGCTGCTGCTGCTGCTGCTGCTGCTGCTGCTGCTGCTGCTGCTGCTGCTGCTGCTGCTGCTGCTGCTGCTGCTGCTGCTGCTGCTGCTGCTGCTGCTGCTGCTGCTGCTGCTGCTGCTGCTGCTGCTGCTGCTGCTGCTGCTGCTGCTGCTGCTGCTGCTGCTGCTGCTGCTGCTGCTGCTGCTGCTGCTGCTGCTGCTGCTGCTGCTGCTGCTGCTGCTGCTGCTGCTGCTGCTGCTGCTGCTGCTGCTGCTGCTGCTGCTGCTGCTGCTGCTGCTGCTGCTGCTGCTGCTGCTGCTGCTGCTGCTGCTGCTGCTGCTGCTGCTGCTGCTGCTGCTGCTGCTGCTGCTGCTGCTGCTGCTGCTGCTGCTGCTGCTGCTGCTGCTGCTGCTGCTGCTGCTGCTGCTGCTGCTGCTGCTGCTGCTGCTGCTGCTGCTGCTGCTGCTGCTGCTGCTGCTGCTGCTGCTGCTGCTGCTGCTGCTGCTGCTGCTGCTGCTGCTGCTGCTGCTGCTGCTGCTGCTGCTGCTGCTGCTGCTGCTGCTGCTGCTGCTGCTGCTGCTGCTGCTGCTGCTGCTGCTGCTGCTGCTGCTGCTGCTGCTGCTGCTGCTGCTGCTGCTGCTGCTGCTGCTGCTGCTGCTGCTGCTGCTGCTGCTGCTGCTGCTGCTGCTGCTGCTGCTGCTGCTGCTGCTGCTGCTGCTGCTGCTGCTGCTGCTGCTGCTGCTGCTGCTGCTGCTGCTGCTGCTGCTGCTGCTGCTGCTGCTGCTGCTGCTGCTGCTGCTGCTGCTGCTGCTGCTGCTGCTGCTGCTGCTGCTGCTGCTGCTGCTGCTGCTGCTGCTGCTGCTGCTGCTGCTGCTGCTGCTGCTGCTGCTGCTGCTGCTGCTGCTGCTGCTGCTGCTGCTGCTGCTGCTGCTGCTGCTGCTGCTGCTGCTGCTGCTGCTGCTGCTGCTGCTGCTGCTGCTGCTGCTGCTGCTGCTGCTGCTGCTGCTGCTGCTGCTGCTGCTGCTGCTGCTGCTGCTGCTGCTGCTGCTGCTGCTGCTGCTGCTGCTGCTGCTGCTGCTGCTGCTGCTGCTGCTGCTGCTGCTGCTGCTGCTGCTGCTGCTCTGCTGCTGCTGCTGCTGCTGCTGCTGCTGCTGCTGCTGCTGCTGCTGCTGCTGCTGCTGCTGCTGCTGCTGCTGCTGCTGCTGCTGCTGCTGCTGCTGCTGCTGCTGCTGCTGCTGCTGCTGCTGCTGCTGCTGCTGCTGCTGCTGCTGC
>JAXRKP010001823.1:70000-72500 GCA_037039925.1 Doris montereyensis
AAACTATTTACTAAAGAAGCTGCTGCTGCTGCTACTAACTATCTGCAATATGCAACTGCTGCTGCTGCTGCTGCTGCTGCTGCTGCTGTTGCTGCTGCTGCTGCTCCTGCTGCTGCTGCTGCTGCTGCTGCTACATTGAAACACTGTGCTCTAAACCGTTTAAACAAATACTGCTGCTCTACTGCTGCTGCTAAATCTGCTTGCTATTGCTAATATCTGCTGCTGCTGCTATTATTGAACTGCTGTATAGTTGACTACATACACCCTGCTGCTGCTGCTGCTGCTATCTACTGCTGCTGCTGCTGCTGTCTAAAACTCTTTGCTAATTGCTTACTGTTGTTGCTGCTTACTCTCAAAACTGCTGCAATGAAACTAATCTGCTACTAATTTTTTTAAAATGCTACTCACACTTACTGGTACTGCTGAACTACTACTGCTACAAAATCTGAGCAAATGACTGCTACTGCTACTGCTATCTGCTGCTACTGCTACTGTATACTAAGTTTCTGCATATCACTACTACTACTACTACTACTGCTAATGTTCTGCTGCTGTATTTGTACTGCTCCTGCTATTGATGCTACTGCAGCTGCTGCTGCTGCTACTACTGCTGCTGCTGCTCTGCTACTACTACTACTGCAACTTACTGCTAGTACTCTGTTACTGCTATCTATCATTTGCTGCTGCTGCTGCTGCTGTCATTCTATCTTAGTCAACTGCTGCTAATACTGCTACTTATTTTCTACTACTAATGCTGCTGCTACTACTACATTTTGCTACAATTCTGCTGCTGCTGCTGCTAGCATATTGTCATGTATATTGCTATTATTTCCTGTTAGATTGCTGTACGTATGACATAATAATTTGCTAATATTAAACTAAAATGTTAATAAGTTGCTTACTACTGCTTCATTATATAGCTGCTGCTGCTTAACTGCTGCTGTATAAATACTATGCTATCTCTATAAGGCTCTCTATGCTGCTGCTATCTTATTTTTTGGAACTAGTGTATCTGGACTGCTGCACTTAGTGACTACCATCTAGTTATCCACTCTCCCTCTTGCCTCAGTAAAATCTTGCTATCTGAAATTATTAGCATGATGATACCTTTCTACACTTTAATGTACTAAATTATTCAGACCCATTGCTGCTCTGATCATTACTGCTGTTACCTCAGTCTGCTGCTATTTCAAACTGTTTTTAGAGACGCAATGTGCTGATCTGTTATCTGCTGCTCTGCTGGTCTGTTGCTCCCTAAAACACATTTCTTTACTGAATCTAAAGCAATTTATGATTCTTATTTTCATCTTCTTTATGCTGCTTTTGCTTGCTCATAATTTTAACTGCTGCTATTGCTGCTGCTAATCTAACACTGTTTGCTGCTGCTTTTGCTGCTCTGCTAAAAGAGAATTATATTGCTGCATAATGTGTTTTAATGTGCTGCTGCTGCTGCTGCTGCTTAATGCTAAAAATATTACTGACATAATTGCTGCTACTTTCCTGCTTATGCTGCAATTTAATATTATTATAAAATGCTGCTAATGCTGCTATACTGTTGAGCTATCTGCTGCTGTTCCAATCCAAATTTGTCCTACTAATGCTGCTGCTAGACAAAACTACAAATGTTATAAAGTGCTCATTATGCTGCTAATTGATTGCTGCTGCTACTGCTATATAAAATCATACTGCTGCTGTTACTGCTGCTGCTGCTAATTATTAATTTCCTGCTGTGCTTTGCTACAATTACATTCAATTATTGCTGCTAAGGTGCTGCATGCTAACTTTAACTACTAATGTTTGCTACTGCTACTATTGTATGCTGGGATCTTACTCTTTGCTGCTGCTTGCTGCTGCTGCTGCTATACAAAACCTGCTATTACTGCTGCTGTTGCTACTAAATAGTGCTGCTGTTTATATTGCATATTATGAACAATCAATCATGCATGTTGCTGCTGTGAAAGTACAATCGTATTACTGCTATATTTGTCTTGGTTCAAATACTATTGAAACAATTGTCTATGTTTATTTCTTGGAGAATATTCTAAAATTACAATCATTATCGTTATGCTGCTGCTGTTTCTAGTGCTGAATTTTTACTGCATTGGAGATTGTGCTGCTGCTGCAAATCAAAAGAAGCACTACCTGCTGCTGCTGCTATTACTGTTTGCAAAACATCAAATCTGTGTTGAAGCTGCTGCTGCTGCTCTGTACTGCTGCTACGCCGGCTCTGCTGAAACTGATAACCATACAACTGGTGTTGAAAGACTAGTACATATCTTGTTCTGGTGTGTATCAGTAACAAGAGCTACTACTACAATGCAGGTATAGCTGATGCTGGCACAAACTATTTGCTACAAAGTGCCTTGAAAGAGACATCATTCTACTAGTTCTTCCCTGTAGTCTGATTCAAAATTTGACATACACACTGCTGCTGCAAATTGCTGGTGCTGCAAATTTTATTTTAACTGAATTCTAAATGCTGCTGTAGCTGCTCCTGCTG
>JAXRKP010001824.1:5000-89818 GCA_037039925.1 Doris montereyensis
GTACAGAACATGTTGAAAAGACCATAATAATACTACATAAAACACAATCTTAAAGGACCGGAAATTTCCTGCTTGACTGCATATTACTTAAAATCATAAAAAGGGGATGAGCCGATTGAATAACTTTCAATGTCCAGAGTTACATTATTCCCAGCAAATATGTTTGACACATTAAACCAGATTTTTTGTTGAGGGTTCTTTTGTTACAAAGACTTCCTTCATAAAAACACAGATGTTAGGAGAAAGCAATGGAAATTTTCCGACATCCCTGAACACACAAGCATAGGGTAATACTCTGATTGTAGTTAAACACTAAAAAAAATATTTAAAACCTGTAAACCAAAATCCTCTAAACTGGCTATAGTATAGTGGATACAAGTACTCAGTTACATCATAAAAACGAAATGTCTATGTCACCATCATATGACATCAATGATATTCCTAACAAGGGAGTCTCTTTTATATGCAAACATATAGGATCAGAGAATCTGTAATGCCTTAAACTTATTGCTGCTATGTCACTCTACATGGACATATACTCCCAGCTAGACACTCGCCCTAAATCCTCCCTTTAGACTTCCAATACCAACGACAATTAAAAATAACAACAAAAATTCTACGGAAAAAAATGTAATAGACCATATTCAATAACAGAAACTTTTGAGCTTCTTAATAAACTTTCCTGACACATGGAAACATTCCTCTACACCACTTTACTTTTCAAGATTTTATATGACATCTTGGCGTAGGTTTACCTTTAGCAATGATAAGCAAAGTTCAAGTTATCTATAGAAATACATATACCAATCAAATTACAACCCACTATCTTATCTATGCTTCTGTCTCAGAAATAAGCATTGTAAATTCACAGCAATAAAGGAATAACAGTTTCCTCTATGACAAAATGCAGGATCTTGGTTTTTATTCAGCTTCAGAAAAACTGCGTAACTCGGTTGTTCTAACTATAGTTGTCAAGCGAAATTAAATTAAATTATTCCAAATTTGACTTTCAAGTGTTGTGCATAACAGTTTCTATGACAAAATGCAGGATCTTGGTTTTTATTCAGCTTCAGAAAAACTGCGTAACTCGGTTGTTCTAACTATAGTTGTCAAGCGTTTAAATTAAATTAAATTATTCCAAATTTGACTTTCAAGTGTTGTGCATAATTCTATTTCTAACGTCTCTAGTGTAAATAGCCATTTTAAATTAGGAATTAGTAAGTTTGACAGCTTGTCCCAGTCTTTTCATGCCAGGGCAAAATGGGTGTGGATAGGCTATTAGCATTTGAGGATGGGGCTGCATGCATTTCAGACTGGATCTATTGCTTTTTCCTAAGTCTAAATTGACCTAAAGGCGTTCATATACAAGTAATTGCATTTTCATTGCTAAAGCTGATCTTATAGCTTTCACATATAAATTGTCAAACACAATGTTCCAAAATTAAAATCATATTCTTCACTGGATATCAGTCTTGGGTCCCAGTCTGCCCAAGATCAGAACCAAATGTTGTAGCCTCCATCATGATATGAGACCACTGTACCATAAATGCTTGACTTTCAATAGAACAACAACAAAAAACCAGCTTGAAAAATTGTTGCCAGCCTTAGGTCATTTTGATATGGTTGCTGTTTAAAAATGTGCACGTTAATACTGTAAAAATGCATAAACACATTATATTTTGGTATTTCACTCTGAAAATCACTGTTCTTTCTGTTTTCTTGAAATTTCAATGTGAATCATAAAGTTGCAAACAGACAGCCAAGATTTTAATCATAAAATCCAATCTCAAAAGTACATCTAAATCATGAGGTTCTAAATAAAAGTCACATTACATTTATCATGAAAACATTACCATTTGAAATGAAAGTAAAAAATATTACAACATTGTGTTCAAACAGATTTAGCTGCAAAATGAGACATGAACCTAAAATTCACTTGTCCTGGGAATGAGTGAAAAGCTCCACATATAGGATTTTTCAAAAATCTTTGCACTGGGAAATTTATAATTTTTAGTGAAAAGTTAAGAAACATCATTTTTCCTTCCAACCTCACTTTTTTTTAAATTGCTTCACAAAACTTTTCAAGTTATAAAAAAATCGATATGAGAGTGCAAGAACATGGGTTTGAAGATTCTATATGCAAAATTATAAAAATCTAAAATAAAGACTATAGAAGCCTATTGTTTTTTAAAGTACTTCTTTGTTTATTCAAATTAAAGATGGCCGCTACTTCCTATACAAACCGAATTTTCAATAACTCACAATTTTTTTCCTTTACTTTCGTCATGATGAGCTCTCATTTATCAAGCTTACAATTTGTATTTCTTCTCATACTTAAAAAAGTCACTCTCAGAAGCCACCCCTGTATTTGAAGCACAAGTGGCACACAATGATACAAGATAATCTCTGAACAAGATATGATATCAATTTGCATGAGGCTAAAATGAGGAAAAACATATTAAATCTTTTTTTCAGAGAACATGTTACAAAACCTACAAAAACTAGATTTAAAAACCGACAACCTGACTATTAAACCTCCAATACCAATGATCACTTTTGACATTGCCACAAGTCGATCTATATGTTGACCTTTAGAGTAAATAATGAAGACTTTTTTTACGCACTGGTTGGCAGCAATGTAAATGTAACAAGACAGCATGTCTCACTATGCATATAAATTCTTCATTTCTTTAACGAGTGAGCTATAATTTTCCCACATTTCCTTGTCAGACTTTTAATACACTACATTATAATGTAACGCTGTATTTGCCTTGGTCTAAAGCCTCCGACAAATGTTCAACTACACTTAATCCCCTTGGATTTTTCTTGCTACCAGCTTCTCTTAGGTGTCTGCTCTGGCTTGATTTCTTTCTGTATCTGGACAAGAGATGAGAATGTTTAAAAAAGGCAAGGAAAACACTGGGGCAGTTGATGAAACTTTGTAACCAATACAGAAAAAGGACACAGAAATCGATCTAAGATTGTAAAATACTTGATAAAAAGCCATTTTTGCTACATGTATGTCAAATATTAAACCCTTTTTTTTTTTCTATTAGAAGCAAAAAGTTCAAAATATTGTAGAAGATAACATGGGTAGACAATTTTACTGTAGATGTACACATTTAGATTTTAGGAGTACTTTTAATGGACATTACCACTTTTACTTTTTAATAAATGACAAATACGAATTGAAAATCAATTGAAATTAAAACCTCATTGCAACATTTATACTCTAAACATAAAAAAATAAATTAATGAAATACAGTTCATCTTTTTGAAATATTTGACGGCATTGACCAGTATAAAATCATTTGTGTTAAACAGTGATAGTATAATCATGGACAAAACTCTTTGTGCCCATGTTTTTTTTTGTTTCATTAGATTTCACCCTGCCAACCACATGCAATAATCTCAGGTGAATTAAGAGAAACAGCAAGGTGAAAGACGTAGGAAAGAGTGAGAATGAGACTGATGTGCATTCAAGATGATATTCAACATGTTCTGCAATTCATTTGAGGGGTTTTTTCTATCTTGAAATTGTCAGTTTTCATTAAAACCTAACTTTAAGGCCATTCACTTCAACCCAACTAAAAATTCTTAAACCATTTGTGTATTACAACAGGAACAGTGGCAAATAACTCAACCTTCTTACTTTATTCATTTGTGTGTGTGTAAATTCTCCCACAATCTGAAATCACTTAATAAGTTTCCTTACTATTTTACTGAGCTCTCAGCCAAGTGAGAAGAGATGGCCATAAGGAAAACCAACAATAGGAATAGCTATGAGTGCTTACTCTCTCCAGTTCCTGTGATCCAGCATAGTGAAATCATCCACATCAGCTATCTCCCTGAGGTACTCGGTCAATTTCACAAGCTCTGTGTCTGTGAAGCGGTTGACACGGGAGTCTCGGAATGCTTTAATCTGTCAAGACAAAAACAACTTAGACGTATTATATGTATAATATATATATACAAACAAATTCTAGTCAACAATACTGCATAACCTTAAAAATATGGGCACTGAGCATAACTTTCAATTCCAGCTTAGATTTTTCTTTTATAGTGATTCTCCATGCCCAGGGTTTTGAAGTCAAATTAAGATTGTCTTTACAGCTCAAAATATTAATTATATAAAATCCTTACTTACCTTACCTCAACTCTCTCTGTGCCAGGAGGCACATAAGGCCTGAATCCATACTACTGACTATAAAAATACCAAACCCACTGAATTCAAGAAATGAGAGACAAAAATTATTTACTGTACATGAAAGGCTTTCTTACTGTTTTTTCTCCCTGATTTGTGCGTTTAGCATGTGTTGTATTTTGATAAGGTTTTCGTGAGAAGACTGTCTTACTGTCTACAAGTAACTATGCCTGTGTTTATGTCTTGAAACAGTGACAAAAAAAAACAGATTTTTATATGGGCATTTAACATTTAAAATAGATCTGTCTCACACATGCAACACTTGCATTTTAAAATTTGAAGACGGCTACAGGAAAACAAGCATCAAGGACGATAACATATTATGCCCTTAAGTATCAGCCTACACCTTGTCACATCATGTACGACTGAGAAACTGGAAAAGTCATCAGTTATTACATTTGAGTATAAAAGTAGCAACAGATATGTAAATGAAATGAATCCCTCTTTCTGAAAATTATACATTAGAAGTGCACGTTAAAGATCCCTTGGTTGTTTACAGGTCAGTCTTGGCAAAATTAAAAAATACAAATAAAGACCTCGAGATCACCTTAGTTGTGGACGTGGGTAAATTAAAATCAAATCATCAGAAGGGCTTCATGGGATTCAATAAAGTAGAGGATCTAAACTTACCCTTAGCCCTGACTGAGGATTCATGATGAAGTTTCTGCGTATGTCATCAAACATTATCGTGTTCTTTTCACTCCACTGCTCGTACTTGCCCCAAATCACACCCAGTGGCTTTACCTGACAAGAATTATAAAATGTTTTTCAAAACTTCAATTAAAGAAAAAAGAGGTAAAGCCGTTTCAGAGAGAAAAAAAAGACGTTACAAGAAATAAGCTGCTGGCATCACATAACATAGAACACTGTACAGAACACCATATAATGTTATTCACATCAACATGTAAATCTAAAAGGGGAAATTTTACCAAAAGTTTCACAAACCCACGGGAATGGTGATGATACATGTATATAGCCAAGTTAGGCTTGACAACAAAAGGATTAAATCTGAAAATTTAATTTCCTATTTTCTGAAATACAGTAGATGGTCCAGAGATAGACAGCTAAATTTAATGAAACCTTAGGGATACAAGTTTGACTCTAAGTCTACTCAATTACTTGCATTACTGAGAGCACAACAACACTCCTCTCACTAAACCAACATGCATGTGGGGATCAACAAAAGATGGGTGTGGAAGCCTGCAATCGACAAGCATTCAGTCCAGGAGATAGTCTTGCATCAATTGTGCTGTCTAACACATCAAAAACTGGACTAAACCTATGGACCTCACGGCTCAAAGCATTGAAGGAGCTTAATTAACAACAACACAAAAACACATCTTCGATAAACATGGATGGACAATATCTTTAAATTATTCATTTCCCAAAATAGAGTTTGAAATACAAGAACAATAAATTGAATCATGGCTTAAAATTAGCGGTAGGGAGGGTGTGTGATAGAAAGTTTGTAAGTTTGTGACTGACCTCAATGACGCCATACTTTGGAGTGTGAACTGAGATCATGGCATCGGAGTCTAGATAGAAACAGATCTTGTACTCAGGGTGAGATGAGACCCCCAACATATTTAGCTTTGTTTCAATCCATTTCATTCCTGTTGCCGCTATAAGAATATCATAGAGCACAAATTGCCATCATGTGTAAAGAAGATTCTTAAAAGCTTGGAAAAATTTGGTTTGTAAGCAGCGACCTACTTATCTCTGCTAAGGAAGGAATTTAGTTATTGTTCTGTGATACACATTGTGTGCAAAGGCATAAATGTAATTATTGATCATTATTTGTAAGTTTCATTATTCTTTCATCCACCATAGTCAGATACGACATGGATATCTATTTTGCCTTAAATAAAGCATTAGCAGAACTCATAATACGAAACTTTAAAAAATTACATAGAACACAAATTTATAAATAGAATTCATTAGATTTGATTCTAGAGATAAGCTAAAAAGAGAAACAAAAACAACTCAATGCCTCACTTCATGCACTTAACTTCATTTAAATCTTTCCTTTAAAAAAATGTCTGTTTAACTTTTTAAACTAAAATTATGTCATTGAGCCACTCAGTAAAATGAAAGAAAAAAGAAAATGTAAGCATGCTAGGAAAAGACAACTTACACCAAATAACTATATCATAGCTTTTGTAAGCCTCTGTCAGAAACTCATGAAGGAAAGGTCGCATCAACTCAAGAGCTTGCTCTGCTGTTGATCTGTGGTCTGTTGTTTTCAATTGAGCCAGAAATTTAAAAAAACAAATTATGATACAATCAGGAACAAATGTGAAAAAGAAATCTTGAAATGTTAACTTACTTTTGTAGAAATACTATAACGAATAATAGTGGCAAAATTTCTTTCACATCAATTTATTGGTAACACACAACTTACATGTTACATTTATCAAAGATGATAGCATACAGACCGCTAGATTTTCTTTCTTTCTTTATCAGTTCCCATTCTATCTTTCAGTGTATGGGTTCAGATGCCCGAGATGATCTTTCTCCAAAATGCCCTGTCCTGGCATTTTCTGTTTCCTTCCGTGAAAGTTAAATTTCTATGCTTCAATGCTCTTTTATATCTTCTTCCCACTTTCTCCAATGTCTGCCTTTTGGTATTTTACCTTGGGCTTCTAGCACTGTATACTGATTGAGCTATTCTATTGTCATTCATTCTGTTTACATGCCCAAACCATCTCAATTGATTTGTTTCTATCTTAGTTTTTATGCCATCTGCTTTGGTTTGATCTTTTATATGTTGTGTTTCTGATTTTGTCTCTTTTAGTTTATCCCTATTACTCTTCTTAGATATTTCATTTCAGCTGCCTGTACTCTACTGTATTCTCTACTGTCTAAGTTCCAGGTTTGGCTGCCATGAGGAAAGTAGGACAATAAAATGGCATTTTGGTTTTTGTTGACAATTCTTGCCTACCTACAAATGCCTTTCCTAGATGGTTATATATTGCACTCTGTTTTTTGATTGGCTGATTTCTTTCTTAGTTTTCCCTCAGAGTTAATCATTACTCCTAGGGTACTTGTAGCTTTGAATTTGTTCTAAATTCTCCTGCCCAATTTAAGATTTTGTGATTTAGCTTCCCTAGTTACTAGCATTGTTTTGGTTTTTGCATTTATTTTCATTCCCTTTTTATTTAGTTCATTGTTCATAATGCTGATATCTGGACTGAAGGTCACTTTCTGATTTTCCAAACAGAACTAAATCATTGGCAAATGAAAGCATTGATACATTTACTGGTTTGAGCTTTCCCATACCTACATTTATTTTCTTCATTTTTGAGAATGCCTTTGTGACTGAATCCATAAATCTGATAAATAAAAGATGACTTAGGATACAACCCTGTCTTACTCCTATATCTACATCAAATTCTGCAGATATGTTTCCAGCTACTCACTGCACATGTTGGTTTATTGTAAAAAATTTCAATGGCTTCTATTAAATTTTGCTCTACATTGTGTTCTTTTAAGGAATGCCATAGTTCGTCCCTCCTCACAGTGTCAAATGCCTTTTCTAAGTCAATAAAACACAGGTGCAAGTCAATGTTTCTCTCAAGGAGTTTTTCTATTATTTGTCTAATTGTAAATATGTGGTCTTGTACACTTCTTCCTGGTCTAAATCCACTCAGATGCTCTTCAATCTGATCCTCTACTCTTTTCCTTAGTCTCATTTCCAGTATCCTGGCATACACTTTTCCTGGAATGCTAGTAGTGATATCCCTCTATAGTTTGAGCATTCCATAGTTGATCCTTTCTTATGTATTGGTACTACCGTTCCCTTTTTCCAGTCGTCTGGCACCTGTTTGGACTTCCATGCTTGTTGGCATATTGCATGTAGTAGTTTGTCTGCCTCTTCTCCCTTGGTTTTTAATCATTTCTGGATAAACTTGATCTGCTCCTGGGTCTTTTCCTAATTTCACTTCTCTTATAGCTGTTTGGATTTCTTCCATTGATATATATCTTCAGCTGTCTCTTCTGGATTACTTGTTGCTCTTACTAATTGATCTTTACTCCTTGTTTCATACGTTCTGGAGGATTATATAATTGGTGAAAATGCTTTCTCCATGTTTCCATGATTTCACTGTCTTCTTTCATTATTTTTCCTTTGGCATTCTTAATTTGTCGTATTGGGCATGCTTTGGTCTTTCTCATGCTCTTCATTGCCCTCCCCAGAACAGCTTTTGATTTCCTTGATAGCTTTCTTTGAAGTCTTTGTCCAAACTCTTCCCACTGTTCCTGTTTTGCTTTCCTAACTTCCTCTTTTGGCGATAGTTCTTTTATTCACGTAATCTATCCTATCCTCTGGCCTCTTTGTTTGCAAGTATTTCTTCCAGGCATCCTTCTTTTCTTTGATCTTAGTCTTGAAATTCTGTTCTTTTCCTATCTCCTTGAATTTGTTTCCTACCACAGACCTGTTTCAGTACAACTGAGGAGTGTTTCTTTAAATTTTCCATTTCTTCTCTTCTATTCTATAATTCAGATCCATCTGTCTTTCCCTGATAAATCCTTTTATCCTAGATTGGTATAGTCTATTGGTTTATTTAGTTCCCTATTTTGAGTTTAGTAGCTTTCTTATATTTTTTTCTGTTTGTTTTGTTCAGTCAGTAATCTCATTTTGGCAATCACTAATGATGATCACTAAATATGTCTGCTCCTCTGTTTACTCTTGTATCCAATGTACCTAAGAAAAGGGAGCTGCTAACTATTATCATTGACTTTTCACACTTGTCTTCATTTACTCTTGAACATTTGTGGATATCTTTATGAGGAAAAAAGGTGTTGGCTATTTTCATGTTATTCTTTAGGAAAAATCTATTAGTCTCTCTCCATTTGGAGAAGTTGTTGTCTTTGATTCTTTACCTATTTCTCCTCCTGACGTTTCTACATTATTGCCTACTTAGCATTTAAATCTCCTAAAAGCATTAGTTCCTGTTTGGGTTTAAAATTCTCTGCAGCTATTTGTAAATCGTTTTCGAAGATATCTTTTTCTTCTTTAGTTACGTATTCGTTTGGTCCATAAGCTATTAATAATTTAATTTTATCCCTTTTGGTTTAATATTTACCTCTAATAGCCATTATTATAAATTTCCAACTTTCTAGTAGCTTTTCATGCCTTTTATGCACTAGGAGGCCTACTCCTGCTCTAGCTCTATCTTTGACATCTTCTCCTGAGAAGATTAAAATATGATTTGTCCTACATTTTCTATTCCTTGCCCTTTTTTCTTTGTTTCTGTAATGGCTAAAATATCTACTTTGAATTTTTCCATTTCTTCAACTAATTCAAACTCTTTTCCACTTATTTCCCTAACATTCCATGTTCCAAAATCACAGTCCATAGGTGCTTTCCAAGTCGTCTTCGAAAGATCAAGCCGGGTATATCATTGTATATATTACTTTGAATCAGGTTGTTTTGGATAAGCAGGGGATTAGCCCACTGTACCCTAGGTAGATGGTGGGGCTGCCACCTTGAGGCCCCTACCAGGCCTTGTTATTTTCTGTCAGATTTTAACTCCCTTTAGCCTTTAGACATTCAAGATCAGCCTGCAAGGCAGCAGGTTGTTATTTTCTGTCAGGTTTAACTGCCTTAACTTTGGTCAGTCAAGACCGGCCTGCAAGGAAGCAGGTTGTTTTCTTTTCAGGGTTAACTCCCTTAGCCTTTGGTCAGCCAAGACCTACCTGCAAGGCAGCAGGAGACTCGTGGAGGGCACTGGATCATCTACTCCCCGCACAGGTGCCTACCTTTCCACTGCCCGGCCTCTAGAGTTAAGAGCTTAAAAATGGATTAAATGCTACTTCTTTCAGACAAAGGAAAGGATACTAAATACTATGACGGAAAAGAACTTCTTAATTAATGATTTCATGACATATCCTCATCATATAACCATGTATTTTATAAGACCTTTACTATTATACCCGTATTATATTTTAAATTCATGTGCTTTTTTTCTTTTGTTTACAGCTATATTGCTAACTATCCATTAGACATTTTGTTCTTTTGCTTTGAGATATGCTTATAGAAAGCGCTATATAATTGCCATTTAGTATTATTACTTTATTATGATTATTCTTATTTCATTATTATTATTATTTTATTATTATTGTAATTATTATTATTATTATTATTATTATTATTATTATTATTATTATTATTATTATTATTAGACATTTTCAACTAGATTTGGACTGAAATATTTGGACATTTTTTCAAAAGTTGCATTTCATGATTCTTTTTTTTCGCCAAGTTCACAACTTCAATGAACAGATCAATATGATTTTAACTAAATGGACAGTTCTTGATTCATCAATATTTTGATAATCTTTCTTTTTGTTTTAAATGTGATCACGAAATCACAAGTTCCTAAGTTCCATACCAAAGAGAGTGTAGTCAATGTCAAGAACCAAAAGTTTTTTGCTTTTCCCGACATTCATTCAAAGTGTTAATCTTGTATGCCTTGATTCGACGTTCAATTTTTGAAAGGTACTCTTCCCTGAAACAGATGACAGAAACAAAACATCATTATAGATTAATCCAAATAAAATATAAAACTTTTTTTGAGATAGCAGTTGCATGGACAGAAGTGTAAAAGCTGAGGACATTCAGAAAGCCTCATTCCGCATCTGTATCCATCGCTCGTGCATAAAAAGAGAATACACTACACAACTAGCTAATTACATTCCTAATTCCAAGGAGCTGTCTCAGATTCTCTTGGTGGCTAAAGATCTTTTCTGTCTATTTCTTTGAGCTTGTGTCCTATTTGTTCATATGGGGCTTCAATATTATTTCATATCATTGTTCTACACTTTTGACATGCTCATTGCCCCACTGTTTGTCTTCATACATACATTCATAACCCTTGTCTATCTGTTTATATTTTCTCAAAGTCAGTTCCAACTGATTTAATTGGTAGACCATTTAGTTTTCTTTATTTTCATATGTAACATGTTGTATTTTACTCAGTATTTTATGCTCCCACTACCAGGCAAAATTTTTAATTACAGCAAAACTGGGTATTTAATTCCAGGTAGAAAGAGTTTAAAGATGGCTTGTAAAATATTTTGAACTAGTTTTATAGGTACTGCATCTAAATTTAGTAAAATTTTGAAACTGCAAAAACTGAAAATCAAAGACATTAACAAAATCCAAGAACATGTTCGAAAAGTAGCAGCTAATTTTTACTAACTGTCTTTACAATGAGATAAAATAATAAACAAAAATTTTCACATTTGACATTTTCATCAAATGGACAGAAGACATTAGTAGGTATTCTTTCCCTCTTCAATAAATGTGGAGAAAAACAAAGAAAAGAAAGGAGAACAGGAAAGAGAGATGTGACAACATTCATGACTTTCTTACCTATTTTCTATGGCAATCTCATCCTCTTCAATGTCAAAATCATTGACAATTTCAGGTAAATTGATATGGAGTCCTGGATACCTTTTCCTATGGAACATATTACAGGCAAATGAAAGGTAAAAACTTACCAGTGTACTGGTAATGAATCATAATGTGTCTTTACTTTTTAATACAGCTTGATAGTGATAGTAAAAAGTACACTCCAACTTGGTTATATCTAACACTTGTGCCAGTGGAGACTTGGTGTTATAATGGGGATGGCATTATAACAAAACACCCTTAGCCAGTAGTAGTAGTAGTAGCAGCAGTAGTAGTAGTAGTAGTAGTAATAGTAATAGTAGTAGTAATAGTAGTAGTAGTAGTAGTAGTAGTAGTAGTAGTACAGTGGAACTCGGTTATAACGAGAGCCCCGTTCCAAGCCAAAAGCGTTGGAGCTCGTTATTCCCAAGAGCCCCTGTTCCAAGCCAAAAGCGTTGTTATTCCCGAGCTTCGTTATTCCCGGGCCGTCTAATTTTCTTCCGCTCCTTTGTTAACTCTCCGCTTGAGTAAGCAGAAAGGATCTTGTCTTTGTCCTTTAGAATTGTGTACAAAGTACTAAAGGGAATGTCAAATCGACGACATATCTCTGCATTGGTACATGTAGTTTCTTTCTTCTCCACTTTTCTATTATGGAAACTTTTTTTCAATGGTTAGCCTCTTTTTTTTTTGAGAATTCATGGTGTAAAAATTAAAAAGAAGTAAAGTAAATAAATAAGACGATGACTTGTGGCAAGAACAAAGGTGTCGACCGATCACAACACTTTGGCTAGTGGCTGTGTGTGGTGTAGTATAGTAGTGTAGGCCAATGAAGTAGGCTACACATGTGTACAGTTTGCTATGCCACTGCGCTGCGTGCGATCGATCGATAATCACAATTCTTGGCTAGTGCTGGCTGGTAGCCTTACGTACATTGTTGTACTGTATGGTACGGTACTCGTTCTTTGTTACCTTCTCCCGCTCTATGGCTTGATCGTGAATGCATGTTGTGATATGTATGGATGAATGTGTGTGTTAGTTGAAAATTATGATTTTTAAATTCAGATAACCATTTTCGAGTTCTCGTTATTCCAGGTCTCTGGATCGCTTGGTGTCGTTAAAACAGCTCTTTTCCAATAGAGAAATAATAAGGAAAAAACGGGGATTTGAAAATGTCTCGTTATTAACGAGCTCGTTATTTCCTATGTCGTTAAACATGAAGCACCACTGTAGTAGTAGTAGTAGTAGTTGTGGTTGTGTGGGTGGTTAGCGGGTGCTGCTGTTAATTGCTTACGATTTGCTCCTCTTTTGTTCCCATTAGAATGAGCTTCATATTGGGGCGCAACTTCAAGGCAGAGAGAGGTGTGTCATCTGTAAGGTCACTGGCTGAAATACATAAATATCAAGAGAACAGATCAGATATCATTAACTCATTCATAGAAGATAACAAAAGAACACCTATCAGCATTAAATCAAATTTTCTGAATAAAAAATGCAGTCACTCTTACATTCACACACCCTCCATTTATGACTTATTGGCCTATACTTCAGACAGTGGTCTCCGCCAAAGAGAAGAAGACAACAAAATCAGCCTCTTAATCGGATTGTCTCTAAGGCCAAAAACATGGGGTATGGTCTACATTCATTACATAATACTAATCGCCCAGACCCTTAAGACTAGAGCTCGAGTAAAGAACAAGGAGGAGAAAGAAATGTAAGAAATGTAAGAAAGAGAAGGAAAACATTTGGTGTGTACATGTCTTTGAAATTGTATTCCTATTCTCTTTTCTAACTAATCACAAAACTAGGCAGCAAGTATATCAAACAGAAGGACTCCAATAGATAAGAGTCGGGCACACACTATCACAGTCCCTGACCCAGACCCCGCCCCAACATCCCCCCCCCCTTCCCCATCTGAGGCAAGGTAAGGTCCCTCAGGCAGCTATTCCCAGCAAAAATCACACTGTATGCCTGACTATAGGAGTCCTCCCATCAAACAATTAGGCCTAATTCAGTTTTCAACCAGCCCATCATCAGTCCTTTATCAGTGAAAACTTCTAGTTCACATCGATTGTAGCGGTGCCTTTGATCTGGTTAAGATGTTCCAATCACAGTGACCAGTCTGTGGCATATGCCGTTGTGACTTGTAGGTTTGTCGATCGCCTCTTTCATCTGGCGGGTGTCTGGCGTCAACATCAAAGAGCCTAACACTGGTTTGGCAGGACCTAGCATAGATTCTAGGCCTTCAACACGTTCCAGATAGAGTAAAACACCACATGCAAATCCAACTTTGATTTTTCTCTTTATTGCATTGGGTTAAGCAGACCATTTATTCTTTTGAGAAAAGAAAACCAGCAACTCAGTAGCTGCATTGCAGCTTTTGAAGGCCCTCTTAGGCTGGTATATAAAGAGGACAAAATCAATGACACGGAAAATGTGACTCAATGGCAAATCGGCCTCTTAGGCAGCAGCCTCTTGAGTGGAAACCACTCACCGCTGTAATATCGAAAAGGTGGTAAAAGATGAGAGCTAGCTTGAGTTTGATGAGTGCTTTGATTAGCTCAACCAGACCTTTTTTATAGGCTGGCTAACATCTTCTAAGCTAGCTCTATAATTTCTAGGCACCTTTAAGATTCAAAAGGGAGGGAATATAGTTGATGAGAAGAACCTTATGTATGATTTTTAAAATTTGAGAAGGCCAGCACTATTGGCCATTAACCAAAGTAGAGCTTCTGTGTTACCAGAAGTGACCTTCTTACAGTGAGGATTTCCAGCCATTTGCATGAAAAAACGGGTGTGTGCAACGGTGAAGCTTAGATTTAGAGTTAGTTTACAGAATAAGTTGAAAGAATAAGGAATACATATATTGAGATATTATTGCAACAAGAGAAACTTAAACAAAGGACTAAACAATAGCAGCCATTGCCGTGCAATCAATTTAGGCTTGCACGAAGTGTGATGAATGGGAAAGCATCACTTTGACAAATGATAACGAGGTCCAAAGCCATGAGCTTAAAATAAATTCAATCTCATTGGCTGTTGTTTAACTATGAACTTAAAGGTCAAACTGTGTTCCAAAAACCATTTAAGGAAAGTGAAATTTCCATTCAAGAAGCCTAGGTGTCTGGCCCTGAATATAGGGCACGCTTCCCGGGTTCACCCCTAACACGCCCTAACTAGAGGGCCGGTGCTTTTTTTTGGGTCAAGGACGAATGAACCTTGGCACTGTTCACGTTAATGATGAATGGATCTTGGCATTATCCATCATTAATGATGAATGATGGTCCTCAGCTTTAATGTCCACCCAACGCGAGTCGCAGATTTCGCTAATTTTCTATCCATTCACCTTGCCCCCTCTCCCTCTATACAACATAGTAGCGTAATATGGCTTACACCATTGACAGATCCATTCAAGGCCTTTCCAATCATGTGTGTTGTGATAGGGAATGTGTAATACAATGTGTTCCTCACACTCTAGTAAACGAGGGTGTTCAGACGCGAAGTCCAGTGGCGAGCCGGTGAAAACCCAGCTTCCCCGAGACACCCTCTGTCTTCGCATTACACGATAGTTTAATGAATGATAGTGGGCCTGATTGGTCGAACCAGATTGTGCTAAAATAGGCTTTACAAAGATACCCCATAGTCCCGCCGATGTCAAAGTTAAGAGCTAGTAATGAGGCGATTAAAGTTTTAATATGCTCCATAGAGCCACTTACGTAAGAAACTCAGAGAAAACAAGCCCCCAAAAGAAAGCTCATATATATTCAATTTTGCATAAGAAACTACTAGTGTCATTAAATTTTGACTAAGTTGCTTGTTCTGGAGGTGACAGAGCTTTGTTTAACGTGTCCTCAACCAAACGTGGCATGGCCTTCTAACTAGATCTAGTTTGCAGTACTGACCAGTCGCCGGCTCTGGCCGTGTGTGCGTTTGTCGAATAAGTGTGTAGACACGAATTATGCCATTTTTTCATAATTTTCTAATCGATAAAAAGCCATCAACCATCCTTTACCTTGCTCCCTTAACCTGAAACCATCTTGTAGTTTTCGGAGTTGTAAAAAAAATTGGGCTTGTGTTATGTATTCATGACTTCAATAAAAGAAATCGTGTTCATCAATCAGTCAGTCTATTGTCACTTGTCTCACTCACTCATTGAACTGGTCGTGTTCTGGCTGTTGTCGTCACAGTCTTCAGTTCCATCCGTTGTCGCAATACTGTCACCCGATCTCTGATTGGTCCACATTGAATGTAGCTCCTCCCACTACTACTACCTCTTTATTTTACTTCCTCTCTTTCTTTCTTTATCCCCAGCAAAAACCAAGACCCAAATTTTATCTCACCCCTTTGAATTAAACCCTCTTTATTATGTCCCTTGGGTGGTACCATTGACTATGGAAGTCCTTCCGATTAATCAACGGAAACAAACTGAAAGATAGAGAGAATGAGCATGAGGCATGTACTACTGATACCAAACGGACTTGATTCATCACCATCCATCATTCGATTTCCTACAATACTTATGGCAAACAGCATTTTTCTTTGCTCTCGGGCAATAGAATCTTTTAATGGCGAAGTCACTTCGATTTGAGAATGAATATATGTGGATCATTCTTCAGTGATTCACTTGAAAATGATTGATTGATGCCAAAGACAAAAAGAGAAAAGAAGTGACATTTTAGATCTAAGCAACATACGTTTCACTTTCAGTCCCAGTAGCTTTTGTCGGTTTGGTTGAACAGAGGTCAGACCATATATTGTGTCCTTTAAATCTTTGACTGTATCTGTGGCCGTTAAGCCACTGATCTTGTGTTCATCCTTAGAGAACTTGACAATCAAATCTCCCACTCCTTCCGCCATGTTTGTTTTCATTTGGAGGAAACTGATTCCAATGCTTCATGACATAAACAAAGTCACAGGAAATACTGAGCCGATTGGTGTAAGCGGCCTACCGTTCCACTCCATTCCATCCATCCTAGCTCTATTAAACCGTTCTGAACTGACATTTAAAACTATTACAGCATTTAGTCGATCCTGACCCATAGTATTTCGGATATATGTTGTTATTCGTGTTTCTCATATATTTGACAGCATTGACCACATGGGTTAAACTACATTGATACCTCTTAATCTTTTCTATCAAATGTTTCGCGACCGCGTGGCCGCTTTTTGACCAAATGCTATCGCCTTCAAAAAATAAACAAAAGAAGCAAAACAAACACTTTGTTTCCTACGTTAATAGTCCACCATGTGACAGTATCATACGTCGACGAGTTTCGAAAGCCGAAAACGTAAAAAAAATAAAATGTTACAGAAACCGACAATGGATTAAAATATAAGAATACAGGTGACGGAAAAACTGACACACAGAGTTCTGGATCCAGAACACTGTACCAATGATGGGTGAGGGCCAAAGCCGAAAGGAAGCCAGCAACCAGACTATGTCAAGTCTTCTGAATTCAAAACAATCAATTTTGGTGGGCGCATGGAATGTGCGCACACTTTATCAGACAGGATAACTTGCGCAGACAATAAATGAAATGGACAAATATAAAATAGATATCCTGTCTATATACGAAATGATGGACTGACAATGGCAAGAGAGATCTCGCTATTGGTCATACGATCCTCTATTCAGGAAGAGAAGACAATAAACATATAAATGAAGTTGCACTGATACTATCGAAAACGGCAAAAAAGACTTTGTTGGAATGGGAACCCATGGGTGAAAGATTACCGAAAGCTAGGTTTAATTCCAAATACACAAAGATGACCATCGTGGTGTGACCACAAGAAAACAAAAGTGAGGAGGAGAAAGAAAAGGTTTATGAAAGACTTAACAGTACAGTACAAAAAAGACTCCAAGTTGTTCTTGGTGATTTAAACACCAAAGTTGGAAAAGTCAATAGTCAAAGAGAAAACATAATGGGACGTGAAGGATTAACTGCAGACATGAATGACAATGGAGAACGTTTGGCGGAATTTTGCGCAGAAAACAATTTAATCATTGGAGGAACCATCTTTAAGCATAGAGACATCCACAAATATACATGGACCTTTCCTGACGGAAAAAAACAAAAAAAAAACAAATTGACCGCATCACTTTCAATAAGAAATGGAAGACATCACTGTTAGGTGTGAGAACAAGAAGGGGAGCCGATGTTGCAAGTGACCATGAGCTCCTGATGCTAACATCCGTATAAAGTTAGGGAAGACAAAGAAAAGTGACATCAGGAAAGGAAAATTTGACGTTGGAAAGCTGTAAAACGAAGAAACTGCTAAAAAATTCAAAATAGAGTTGTCAAATCGTTACCAGGCCCTGCTGGATGATCAAGAACTGTCCTTGACAAAATTCAACTAGAAACTGCTAGACATGGGCCAGGAATTGCTGGGACCTAGCGAAAGAAAGAAAGAAAGGTGGATCAATCATGGAAAAGGATCGAAGAATGAAAAAAGACAAGGGGCCGCCTACAGTAACTGATCACCAGACCAGAAAGAATTAAAGAACAAATCCATAATGAATATACGATGCTAGACAAAAAAGTAAAAAAAGTCAGTCAAAACGGATAAGAAAGCTTACTATGACATGTTAGCAGAAAGAGCAGAAAAAGCAAGCCAAAGATAAGATATGAAGACTCTATACCAGACAAATAAAAAACTTTCCAAAGGGTATAGGAAAAATGACCCACCAATCAAGGACACATAAGGAAATTTACTCGCGAGCGAAGCAGACCAAATGAACAGATGGAAAGCGCACTTCGAGTGTGTCTTAAACAGAGAACAGCCAAGGCTCTGCACGGTCATTAAACCTGCAGAAAATGGCTTGGACATCAACACGCTACCCCCAACTTAGATGAAATAAAAAAAGGCAATAGAGAGTCTCAAGACAGGGAAAGCAGCAGGTGAAGATCAGGTGACAGCGGAAATGATTAAGATAGAAAAAAATGACCCCTAAAATATGACAAAGCATATTTCAAGAAATTTGGGAAAAAGAAGAGCTACCAAATGAGTGTAGTGTTGGACTCATCGTCAAACTACCAAAAAAGGGAGATCTTTCTAAATGTGATAATTGGAGGGGAATAATGCTATTCTCTATCATCAGCAAAATTTTCAGCAAAATATTAATAAACCGTATAAACCTTACAGTCGAACCAAAACTTAGAAAGCAACAAGCAGAATTTAGGAAAGGCCATTCGTGCTCAAACCATATATTCACTCTTAGACAAATGTTTAAACAATGCCAAGAATGGAATGCTCCCCTGTACTCAAATTTTATAAATTTTGAAAAGGCTTTTGATAGTGTACACAGACCTACATTATGGAACATCCTACTACAATATATGGCATTCCCTCCAAGATAGTTAGCATAATCAAACTGCTTTACACGGATTTCGATGCTAAAACAGTATGTGGAAATAAATTGACGGAGAGTGTGAACATCAATACAGGTGTGAAACAGGTCTGCATTCTATCACCTTTTCTATTCTGCCTTGCTATCGATTGGAGTATGAAGGAATCTGTTGAAAATGAGAAAACAGGACTAAGGTGGACATTCACTGAAATATTAGAGGACCTTGATTTTGCTGATGATATTCTACTCATGTTACAGAACATCACAGCTATACAAACCAAAACACAGCGAGTTATAACAATGCACAAAAACTGGGGCTACACATAAATATTGGAAAAACAAAAATGATGTACATGAACAATAAATCGAAACAACCGGTGAAACTTGGAAACAAGGAGATTGAGGATATACAAGCTTTCACATATCTCGGAAGTAAAATTACTCAAAATGGAAAAATGAAGATGAGATCAAAGAAAGATTAACAAAAGCAAGAAAAGTATTTGGATCACTGAATAATATTTGGAATTCAAGAAAAATCTCAATTAAAATAAAAACTCAGATTCTACAAATCTAATATTCTAGCTGTCCTTCTTTATGGTGCTAAATCTTGGAAAACAACAAATGACATATGCAGAAAGCTGGACACATTTCAAAACAAATTTCTCAGAAAGATCCTCAAAATATTTTGGCCAAACACGATACCAAATAACGACCTTCAAGAAAGAACATCCTGGAGTCAATATCCCAGATTGTGAGGAAGAAGATGGAAGTGGACTGGTCACATCCTTAGGATGAATGCTGATACCATCCCTAAAATATCCCTCAGGTGGACCCCTCAGGCAACAAGGAAGAAAGGTTGCCAGTTAGAATCCTGGAGGAGAAGCATCGAAAAAGAGATGAAGACCCAGGGATGGACGTGGGGAAGATGACAAAATTGGCATCTTATCGTGTTCAATGGCGAGCCACTGTGTCGGCCTTATGTGCTGCCCAAGCACCACGAGGATAAGTAAGTAAGTATCCTCATGCTTCAAACTTTTGAAGTTATTTTTCAAAAGAAATCTACCTCATTCACCATTAAATTAATAAACACAGTAATTACAGCACATTTATCTATAAATTATTATTAATGTATCTACGATAAGACTCTACAGTAACAAGTTAGACCATCTTACTTGTGTGATCTGTTTGTAATTAGATCTACGTACAACAATTATAGCTTTGGCAACTGCGCTAGGCATTACGCTGGCAGATAAAAAGTAAAATATCAATCTTTTTTCAATTCGGAATTTCGGAATCTTAAAAAGTTAAAAATACAACTTAAAACTGATCATATTTATTGATATTAGTATATAATTCGATGTTAAGTCATTAACATGTCAATATACATGAACAAAGTTAGAAGATAAGGCTCAAAATTGTAAGCCAAGCGAATAAAATACATAAATTATGACAATTTTCATTTACGCATGCGAGTGCACCAAACTTGGGACACTGACCCAAAGTATCCCAAACTATTCTTACACATCTTGTCTTTCAGCCTTTACTGTCCTCCCTAACAGATCAACAATTTAATCACCGATGTTAAAAATCTTCAAATAGATCTAATTCTAAAACGAAAATAATTTTGAAAAATTGAAGGCGCCGAAAACTTACAGTGCTAATTCTCGTGAGTCCATTGTTAGAGGGGACATTTTGCGTTTGTGTCCCCAAGAGCTGAACGCTTGCACTACGTAATGAGAAACCTCATTAAGAAAAAGATATCTTCGAAAACGATTTACAAATAGTTGCAGAGAATCTCAAACCCAAACAGGAATTAATGGTTTTAGGAGATTTAAACGCTAGAGTAGGCAACAATGTAGAAACATCAGGAGGAGTAATAGGTAAAGAAGGAGAGACAACAACTTCTCTAAATGGAGAGAGACTAATAGATTTTTGCCTAAAGAATAATATGAAAATAGCTAACACGTTTTTTCCTCATAAAGATATCCACAAATATACAAGAGTAAATGAAGACAGATGTGAAAAGTCAATCATAGACTACATAATATATAGCAGCTCCCTTTTACAGTACAATGGATGCTAGAGTAAGCAGAGGAGCTGAAATATTTAAAAGGGAATGGTAGTACCAATACACAAGAAATTATCAACTATGGAATGCTCAAACTATAGAGGGATATCACTACTTAGCGTACCAGGAAAAGTATATGCCAGGATTCTGGCAATGAGACTAAGGAAAAGAGTAGAGGATCAGATTGAAGAACACCAGAGTGGATTTAGACCAGGAAGAAGTGTACAAATAACAGACAAATTTCTTGAGAGAAACATTGACTTGCACCTGTGTTTTATTGACTTAGAAAAGGCATTTGACACTGTGAGGAGGACGGACTATGGCATTCCTTAAAAGAACACAACGTAGAGCAAAATTTAATAGAAGCCATTAAAAGTTTTTACAATAAACCAACATGTGCAGTAAGAGTAGCTGGAAATGCATCTGAAAATTTGCTGTAGATATAGGAATAAGACAGGGTTATATCCTAAGTCCTCTTTTGTTTATCACATTTATGGATTCAGTCGCAAAGGCATCCTCAAACATGAAGAAAATGAATGTAGGTATGTGGAAGCTCAAACCAGTAAATGTATCAGTGCTTTCATTTGCTGATGATTTAGTTCTGTTTGGAAAATCAGAAAGGGACCTCCAGTCAAATATCGACATAATGAATAATAGATTAAATAAAAGAGGAATGAGAGTAAATGCAAATAAAACCAAAACAATGCTAGTAACTAGAGAAGCTAAAACACAAAATCTTAAATTAGGCAGGGAGAATTTAGAACAAGTTCAAAGCTACAATTACTTAGGAGTAATGATTAACTCAGAGGGAAAACTAAGAGAAGAAATCAGCCAGAGAATCCAAAAGGCAAGTCCCATATATAATCATCTAGGAAAGGCATTTGTAAGTAAACAAGAATTGTCAACAAAAACCAAAATGGCAGTATACAATACAGTTCATTGTCCTACTCTCCTCTATGGCAGTAAAACTTGGATCTTAGACAGTAGGGAATACAGTAGAGTGCAGGCAGCCGAAATGAAATATCTAAGAAGAGTAATAGGGAAAACTAAAAGAGACAAAATCAGAAACACAACAATAAGAGATCAAACCAAAGCAGATAGCATAAAAACTAAGATAGAAATGAATCAACTGAGATGGTTTGGGCATGTTAACAGAATGAATGACAATAGCATAGCTAAATCAGTATACAATGCTAAAACTCAAGGTAAAAGACCAAAAGGCAGACCTCGGAGAAAGTGGAAGAGGCATTAACGCAAAGAAATTTAACTTTCACGGAAGGAAACAGAAAATGTCAGATAGAGCAGTCTGGAGAAAGATCATTTCTGGCAGAAAAATCATACACCGGAATGTAGAATGAGAACTGATAAAGAAAGGAAAAGGTTTATATGAGAACAGATCAGGCATGTTAACCATGAATGTATGTTGTAGAGATTCCATAAATTCAAGTTTTATCAGTGGGTTAGTGGACTTTATCAAATGCTTCACTGAATGACCAACGCCAAATGGGGGGAACCTGAGAAAAGGTTTATATGAAAAATCATTCTCTTCCTTGCTCTTTGAGTGGGTTGTTCCTTGTTCGTTTCTTCAATGACCAGATCTGACCGTATATTGCACTTGGTTGGAATACGATCTTTGTCTTTGAAAAGATTTGTTTTCCCAGTGTGTCAAATTCATGTTTCATGTCTTTCTTAAGTTTTTGTGTTGGACGTCATGGTCTGCTGGACCAAACGTATTTTGAAGTCGATGAGTCCTGGAGTGGACATGTGATTGTTAACCATCACCGTTTGTGTACGATTTGAGAGAAAAGATGTTAACCATGAATGTATGTTATATGAGATTCCATAATATTCAAGTTTTATCAGTGGGCTTTTTAGTGGTGGACTTTATCAAATGCTTCACTGAATGACCAACTTAAATGGGGATATTGGGGTTTTATTTTGTCGATTTTTGTGGGTCAGAAAGGGAATTATATATTAAAGTTTAAACAAATTCAACATAATTTTACGATTTGATTACACGTTTTAAAACTGACCTGATGATGATGATTAGGTGTTGTCCATCCACTGCAGGGATGTAGCCCTCCACAGATTCCTTCCTTCCAGTTAATTCGAGTGTTTTTGTCAGCCATGTTGCGTCCTTTTGTACGTATATTTTCTTATGTCATGATGTCATCTTGTTTCGGTGGTTTTCCTGAGATTCTGCGTCTTAATTTTTGGCTGTCATTGTGTACATCATTTTTGTTTATATCGGAAAATTAGTCTTTATATCTTGCTACATGGCCATCCCATTTCCATTTTTTGTCTTAGTGAGTGCTTGAGGATACCAGTAACCCTGTTATGTTTTTTTTTAATTTGGTGCAAGAGATCTTATCTTGGAGTCTAATATGTAACATTATTCTCTTCCTTGCTCTTTGAGTGGGTTATAATGTCCTTGTTCGTTTCTTCAATGATGACCAGATCTGACGTATATTGCACTTGGTTGAATACTATTTTTCATGTACACTGGGAGATCTTTAATCTTTGAAAAGTATTTGTTTTCCCAGTGTTTTGTATTCATGTTTCATGTCTTTCTTAAGTTTTGTGTTGAAGGGGTGGGGGTGGGGGCGTGTATTTGTAGCATGGTCTACTGGACCAAACGTATTTTGACAGTCGATGAATCCTAGACAGAGAGGTTAACAATATGTGTTTGATTTTTTTCAATTATCTGGTTTAGTGCATGCGGGCAATTTGTGGCTGAAAATCTTTTTCTTTACCTTGCCTGCTCCATCAGTTAGTCTTCCTCGAGCATTTTCTTTATTCTACTATAAATCAGACTGGTGAATAGTTTATAGACAGACTACTAGTAGATTGGTAGTTTTTAATGTCTTTTGGGTCCCCTTTCTTGTACAGACTAATTAATTTTGCTTCTTGTCAGCTTTCTGAATTTCTGTGGATTGGATGATTTGATTGAAAATGTTTGTTAGAATGTTAACACTTTGGGTCTCCCAATTTTAAATACACCACCTAGAGCTTTTTTATGCTTCGTCATTTTCATGACATCTTTAATTTCCAGAAAAAAAAAGTTGTACATATGTATTATATTTGTGCCCAGGTTTGATTCATTAAATGTACAAGAAATTGTCTTTCTCTTTCTATGTTTGCAGATTTCTTTGGGCCTTTTCCATTCTCAATCACTTCTTCGATCGTTGCTTGTCTCTTTTTCCTGACTCTCAATCTTCTTTTCTTTTAAGTTTTTAACTGTCATGTTGACCTCTGTGTATTCTGACTTCTCCAAAGCTATTACCTTATTTCTTTCTATGTATTTCTTTTTTCCATCGAGTCTTCGAGTTCTCTGCCTCACACGATCTTCCTTTAACAGTCTTTATTCTGTCTTCTTCTGGGTTGTAGATCTCCTCTTGCATTATATTTTATATTGTCCAAAGTTTCAAGTGATGTTATGTCATCTTGCAAGGCTCCAAATCTGTTGCTAACTTTCAACTAGAATTTCCTTTTTTTTTTTTATTCAAGCCAAATCGTGTCAATTTTGAAAAGGCTTTTCTTTTGATTAATTTGATGCGTCTTCTCTTTGGAGTCTTTCATTCATTCTGATTGTCAAATGCTATCTTTACCAGTCTGTGGTCGCTTCCGATATCATTTGGTGGACCGGATGTAACCGCTGTGCTGAGCGAGTGTTGGTCATATTGTGCCAAAGCCTCTGAAGATGAGGTTTTATAGTGTTTTTCTTTTATATTTCTGTTTGGGTTGTTTTTTATTTTTTATTCTAAGTTATTCGAATTTTTAAAGATTGTGCTATTGAATTTATCAATTGTATAGTTTTCATTTTTTAGTATATTTTCCCTTGTACAAGAAATCTTAATAATTCATAAATTTTATTTCTTTTGCCGAATATCGGCTTCAAAATGACTCTGTCAGTTTGTAAGGCGTTTCGTCACATTTCTTGTTTCGTAGACTAATATTTGTGCTGACTTTATAAGCTAGATACTATGACATGAGCGTTTGGCAATGGTGACATAGAACAACGGAAGCACCGATAGGTCGGCGATTAGCACTCAAGTCAATACTTATCAAAGTTATGTAATAATATAGTGAATGCCTTTGAAATGTATTACTCTTGCGGGGGTAGAATTAATCTTTGACTTCACTCCACCGTGGTTCCTTTGTATTATTCTGGCATGGATGAGTAACTTGTTTTTAGCACTCAAAAGAGTTTTAAGTTAAATTTAGAGTGATGTTTTGATTGTTTTAGTGGAGGGGGTTATTTCGTTGATGATGATTTCATTGTGGGTGGGTCACCGTTGTGTCGTTTTTTTGCCTTTCCAATCTTAGTTCTGTCGTTCATTTCGTTATCTCTCTCATTCTTGTAAACTCATTACATTTTTATTTTTTGTTAATAGTGATCTTTGTTGTTTTGCTTTGAATCTTGCTTATTGTCTTTTACTCTTTTTATTCGTTTTCAATAATAAAAGATGGTATAAGATTGCATGTCCACATTCTTTAACTTCTTCCTTTCTCTTGAGATCGTGTGTGTATGTATGTGAGTGTGTTTGTATTCTTATTGGAAGGACATTTTCCGATTTAGACAGGTTAAACTGCTGTAAGGGAACCTATTTTACTTTTGTTTCCACGTTAGACAGGTTTCCACCTTAGACAGGTAGGAAATATAGCAATTTATCAAGTGGGATTGGGGGTATTCTGTTTTAGACAGGTTTCAGTTTTGGACAGATTGCCATTTTATTTTTAGCAGGTTCGACTGTTTAAAGACATTGTAGGTTATTTTCTTCATAGCTAAAATTGTTATTTAGATGTTTCAGTATCAATATGATCGATATTCATTCTTCAAAATTATTGAGGAATTTCATTGCATGTCATCACAGTTGCAGATGATGATTGAAGGGAGGTACTGGTAGGCCCTATTTCTTGAACTTCTTCTCTTTTCTTCCTTTACATATGTCTGTCATCTCGCCATTTCCTCTCAATTCATGCTGAGATCATCACATATGATGGAAAAGGAAAATGTCAATCAATCAAGTTACCACTATGTTTAATGAGTTTTATGTCACAAATCAGTGGCATCGGTGACTGAGTGGTTAGACTGCCAGACTGGGATCATAAGGTCCCTGGTTTCAAATCTATAAAGCTAGGCCTTGGAAAAGACACGTAACACAGATTTTCTCATTCAACCAGGTGCAAATGTGTACAAGCACTAGCTTGGGGTAAAAACTTGTGTCAGATTAGCATCCTGTCCATGGGTTGATTATTATCACTTGTTCCTCTATTGAAACCAGGATAAGCTCCGGCTCTATAGGCCATAACAGCCTTGTAAAAGTTGACTTAAGTCACAATTATGGTTGTTGTATTCTATGATTCAATAATAAAAAATTTTCTTTTTGTTTTCTCTTTCCATTTCAATGTAAAGTAAAACATTACCAACACAACATTTTTTTAAAATCCTAGAAGATAAATAAATTTTGTGGTTTTCTTCAAAATTCTGTGGACAAAAAAAATTTGCAATAAAGTATATTACCCATGTTGTTGGTGGCAGAGGCGGTTAAGCTGCCAGACTGGGGATCATGGGTCCGGGTTTGAATCCTAACAAACCAGGTCCAATGTTGTGTTCCTTGGGAAAGACATTTAACATGCATTTTCCCCAGTCTGCAGATCCAAATGGATACAAGCACTAGTTTGGGTGTAAACACCTGCATCAGACTAGTGTCCTGGCCAGGAGGTGCTTATTATCAGCTGTTCTGTTTCCGCCAATGAAGCCAGGATAGCTTCAGCTCTATGGTCCATGACAGCCTTGAAGGAATTTACTTTTTTAATTTACATTACGCATACGCCTTGTTGAGTGTACTGTATATCAAAATCCAGATCTTTCTAGGCATTAGATACTTCAGTGACCTTTGAAAATATTACAGCGTTTTTCACTACTCCTAGCACTTCAATTTTAGAATTCAAATATCAAAATAAGTGAAAGACAAGAAGACTGCTTCTTTGTATGAAACATCTTGGTTTTATTTACACAAAGAAGAAGTGCAATTATGAATCACCATACCAACGAAACAAGATATAGAATTTGTAATCATTGGAAAAAGAAGGCAGAAATGAAACAAAAGGCAATAACAAATTATTAAATACTGTTGCACTGGTGCTTTTTCATAGAAATCAATGGTATTGAAAAGACAGAATGAGGTGACATGTGTAACAAAATACAATGACAAAATGTGGAAAGAAAAAACTTGTCTTTTTTAATCTCTTCCCAATACTACCGTTCCCCTATACCTATTGGTAGAAATGGTAGAGTCAAACTGTTTAAGTAATTTTCTTCTTGTAACAACAGCTATCAGTGCCCCCGATTTGAGTTTTTCATTAAAAGCCACCAACTTACACATTTATGTAATTAAATACGATGCTTCGAGTCCAATAAAAAAAAGACAACAGAAAAGAGAAAAATAAAAAGAAGAAATTCGAACGTCAATCCTCAAAATGAACAGATTGTCACTTTGTTCAAAATTCACTTTTTCTATGTTTTCAGCTTCAATATGAATGGTGAGATCACTATTGCATAAAATAGAAAAAAAGAACCAGGCAAATTGCAAAATTTTAATATTCTTTATACCTGAAAACAAAATATAAAAAAACAGAGGTAAGAACTATTATAAAGGCATTTTACATGAAGCTAAATTGTTTTTGCAAAATACATTTAGTTCAGCATTCTTAAATCATACATGAATACATCTATTCATTTTAATTTTGACTCTAAGAATGATAAAAAAATCAATTGTAGTAACATAATTATGATATTCTTTATCTTGAAAGAACAAAACAAATTCCATTACAAATAATTTAACAATGCATGGTTCTTAACCTTTCTCAATGTTTATATGACTGTTATTTTCAATGACACACATATATATGTGTCATTAGTATGACAAAGAAATGTTTGGTTTACTGTGGGTTAAATATACGTTGAATGCTTATATATTATATGCCATCAGGATCTAATGAACCTGAAACAAAACAAAGGCATTACTTTAAGAATCTGTGACTGACATTTTCATCTCAGTCACCCCATCAAAACCTGTCAATGATAACTGTTCAATGTTAATGTGGATAATTAAATAGTATTTAATACCAAATAAGATGCAGGATTCATACGCACATGCTAAAACGTAAATATGACTGCACGTTTCTCAACATAACAATATTATGGACTTAAGTTTCCACTCATCAGTCAAAAGTACAGACCAAGACACATGGCTTACATCAAAACATACATTTTATGACAGCAACCTTTTCCATAATTGCATTATATGATCGCAACCTTCTCCATACAGAACAGAGTTTTTCATTCTCCAAGTGATGCTTCTGTCTCTGAGATGCACTTCTTCTTTCTCCATTTTCAAACTGAATTAAATTGAGGATCTATTTTACAAAATGTACATTTTCAAATAAACATATTTACATTCCTTGGATAAAAATGCAATTTCCTCAAAATGTACACAGACATAAATGAATGACTAAAGTAAATGGAAAAAAACAAGCAATACGAAAAATCACACAGGAAATGTTATTCTTTATACATCACACAGGCAAATGAATTTTAGACATTAATAATATCTTTTTTTTTAATGTACATTTCATTTATTCGAATAGGCCTCTACGAATGACTGGAAGGAAGAAGATGACCATAATGGTTTCATTCTTTCATGACATTAGCTTCAACAATGACTGGTCACCATGCAATATCTGTGAGAAATTGAAAAGGGACGGCTACTCAACATCACCATGAATAACTAGGCCAACAAACACACAGTCAAAAACATTTTGGAAGGAAACTTCTGTCATATTCACATGACGGCATCAAAGTGATATGAAACGAACCTTGATTCATCACTAAACATACGACTTGATGTATCAGTATCACTGCGCAAATGTTGCTTGGAGATCTATACTAGTTCAAAATGGATATGCAGCTTTACCACTTCCATACAATTTACTAAGTTTAGATACTAAGCAATTTTTTAAAAAGCCATTACATTGTCCTGGAGGTGATTTCTTTCCTGTTAATGAGTCAACTACCAAATAACTTCATTTGAAATGCATTTTGAATAATATTTACGCAGAAAAATACAAATAATATTTATTTCCATTTTAAAAATAAAAACAATTTATTATGAGTCTACATTTTTTAGACGTCTTAAGTTTTGAGTTCCATAGAAATATTTATTTTATCTGTTGTTACTGCTTGATGAATGTACATATAGAAATCATTCTTTAGTGTAAGATGCACTTATCACTGAGCACTGGTTCATAAAAGGAAACATTTAACAAAATGGTGCTTATTTTAGTTCACATTGTACTGGACGAAAGACAGATCACATTCATGACCCAAAATGAAAAATACAAAAATATTTAATCTGAAATCTGAGCCCACTTACAAATATCAACTAATAATAAAAGTAATGTTACATCAAATTAAATAATAATGTATAACATGCTTTACCAATGTAATGACAATCTAAATAATGATAAGATTATAATATATATGAAATATCATATCACCCGCATACAACTATAAATATAAAAAAGGGCTTAACAGTACAAAGACAAATTGTCACTCAAAATTTTGTTTCAAAACAAAGATCTCTGTGAAAAACCCATGAGCAATTTTCTTTCAAATTTGTATACTTAAGATTATACAATAGTATAAAATCAATATGAAAGGTATTTTCAAGCTTCAAGCATCTATTTTGTCAAAGTCAAAATACTTCTCAAAATAGTAAAAAACAACAGACAAAACAGCAACAATTTAAAACAATTTAAGTAATTGGAAAGAGATCATAATATATCAAATATTATTATAGAGCTATTCAAAAGATATATATACCAACCATCCTTTTCTCTTTTCTCAACAACAAATATATATATTTTCTTAAACTCCCCCCCCCCTCCCCAAAAACTAAAAGTATAGTATTTATGGTTTAACAATAAAACGATGATTTCTACAACACACATTTGCAAACAGGAACAGTCGATAAATACAAGATCAGCTACAGCTTAGAAGAAACACAGACATCTAGAAAGGCACCAAATGAACGTTATAGGAAACATTGACAAACCTTATCTGAAATCCCTCAAATCAGAAAATTAAGTGATTCTTTCAATACAGACACAAAATATAAATTATAATTACAAATCAGTCTAAAAAAGCATGAATAGTGAAAACTAAGTAATATGTCAAAATTGTCGTCTTTTCCATGACATGAATGAAAACTAAGAAAACTAAAAAAAAAACTACCCATATTCCACAACACAAAAGGATTTTCCAAATCCTATTGAAAATGCTTTTAACTGTCCCATTTGAAAATCAATATAATACATTGAAATGAACATATCAATGAAAACAAATACATCAACATTTGTATTTTCATATAGCTAAATTTATTTTAGCAAACATATGTTCTGTCACTCAAGTCTGACATATATCTAAGTAACAATAAGCTAGGGCTGGCAATACATATTGCAAAACTGATGGATAATTGAACATTTTTTGTCATGGGAAAGGTGGATGATTGTAAAGCTTTTCTGTTCCCTTTGTACAATGGACTAAACTTTGACAAGTATCTGTAATTAACGCTTGTATAATTACTTTTCAACAATGGAAGAGTGCTTCAATTTAGCGGCTTCAATAACCACTCATTTTCACTTGTATATTGTAACAATGAATCTCAAAGGTATTCTCTAACATACACTTTTTTAATTGATTGAGAAAATTTTTTTTTAAAACCTGTCATTCATTAAGTTAATAAACTGCATGTGGTTGAGAACATTAATAAATAAAATTCTCATCCCTCACCACTACATTGTCATCTGCTTGGTTCATAAATAATAATATACATGTGACTTAAAGAAATGTAGACAGACAGCATAATATACAAAAAGACAAAGGAGAGGCCAAAAACAAATAAATTCTCATTGGATTAAATATTGAATACAATCAATGGTATTGTTATGAGCGAAAGAATGGAAACTGAGATAGATACATAGTAGAAGGATGACTGGTATATGAGCTTAGCTTTGTTACTAGTGTCATCGTCCACGAATCCAAAAGGCACATTAAATGTAGGAAGGAGAATCAGTCTTGGTGAGGAATATGGAAAAGATTTGATAACAAAGTGTGACAAAACATAGCAAGACCCGCTTTCTCATTCATTCAGTCATCACAAAAGGTTTACATTTTAATTTTAAAATATCTTTAAAGTCCACTGATCCCTTTGAAATGTATTTCACTTTTATTTGGAGATAAATACTTTTCTCTTTTTTATCATTTTCTTCTTTAGGTTGGGGATAAAGGAAGAAAGAAAAAGAAACTTGCTCTTCCCTTTTTAATTTCAAATCATAATATATATATATATATATATATATATATATATATATATATATATATATATATATATATATATATATATATATATATATATATATATATATATATATATATATATATATATATATATATATATATATATACAAATATGAAACAGATAATCTCGTACAAAAACATCAGACAATTTTTTTAGCATTTTACTTCCTTCACATTTCTACAAAAGAGTCAATGATGTGATGGCCTTGACTTGCAAAGGTTATGACACAAAAACAAGCTCTGAGTACACAAACCCCATGAGATCAAGCACTTCTCGAGAAAATAAGTACATCAAGTAGGGCTAACAATCATTGTAGCCTTCATAACGATTATCAAGTTTTTGGCCCTCATCAGAAAAGCTATTAATTTAGGGAAAAAAAACTACTCAATAACAGGAAGAAGAACTAACATTTGCACACTGGAAAGAAGCAAATATATGCTTAAAAATGCAATTTTCAGTATAATTTTATTGCTTTGTCTATTACATGTTTCCAAATGATGCATAAATGAAATGAGAAAACCTCGAAGTTGGTAACATTAACATGCTCAAATAAATGAGAAAGTAGAAAAGGAAAGCCTGGAATGTCACAGTACAGGAAGTGGTTAAGGGCTTGGATGTAGTTTACTGGATGGTTACAATAGTGTGGAAAGCAAGAGACATTAAATGACAATGAACGAAATTCTCCCACAATATTATGACTATCCAGGAATCAATTGAAATAATGAATTATGACATTATTTCTATCAAAATCTATGCAAAGCAACAGAATTGGTCTTGCTGCAATGGGATCTGATAGAATCTAAATTATGTGATCCAAAGTCTTCCTTTCATCAATATTTTCATTTTCATTGTCATTTTTGTCCCCATATTTCTGCCTTAATTTTGTAACAAAGTTCTGGGTATATGTGCTTATTGATGTTTTAAGATTCTTTGACTTATTTTCAAATCTCAAATATTTTGTATATTGTTTACATCTACCTAGTTCGTAATATAAAACAGTAATAAAATCATTATGAGTTACTTTTTCTTTGAATTGTGCACAATTTGATCACTGCACACACCAGTTTACTTACCGAAAATTAAACAACAACACTGAAGTTTATTTCAGAGGCAAAGCATGATTTAAATTTCTCCTCACCGGCTTCACAATTGATAAGGAGAAATTCTCATTGCTGGTTTTGAGCTACAAGCAAAATGTAATTCCTAATAAAGTCTTCGAACATTCATAAAGCACTACAATTTAAGTTTGCTTTTTATGAGACTGAATTACATAATCTAAGTGTTGAAAATCATCAGACACTTGCTGAAAAAATTTATTCCTTAATTTCCTAGAAAAAGAAAAGAACAGGAAGCAACTATTGTATGTGCATTACAGTTTGATCAAGATTTTTTACATTATGATTATTATCACTCAATTGCCATGCTGTGATGTATGCAAACATATATTCAAATGAATTATCACCAGGTGTCTTGAAACAATTCCATAAGGTTTGAATGTTGCTTCAAGACATACCTATCAATCACAATGATGTCTTACTTGCTCAGACCAAATTTTATCATTTACTCTTTATGTTCCAGCCTTAATTTGAGAGCATACAGGAGTAAAAAGTGGGAAAACAGAATAACAGTAAAGAGATTAATAGAATTTTTTCCAGTATAAATTACCATCAAAATACACATCGTATGAATCTTTCATTGTTTCGGGTTTTCATAACATTTTGAGCTTCTTTTCATTTCAAAACCCATCTTTTAAATATGAAAAAGATATTCTTTGAAATATACAAGTTTGTTCTGTCATCATTCATTACATATAAATAGACATGAAAGAATAAGTGATGTGTATGCACTTAGTAGTATTCATATCAGTCTTACTCTTTTGTGTATTCTGAAATTTCACATGATCACATAGTATAAGCACTGGACTGGATTATACATTTTCATTAAATAAATTGCTCATATATTCATTGTGACACTTTCATTCAATTCAACCATGTTGGAAATAATTAAAAGCATAATCAAATTCCATGCACAAGCATGACACAATATGTATGCATTCAAAAAAAATTTAATCATTGAAAGAGAAAAGATGTTGGGGTTTTTTTTTAAATCTAAAGGACAGAAAAAGAAAAATTGAAAGCAAAAGAGAAGCTCTTTCTCATTGATTGTTTGGGTGAAACTGCCTCTAATTTATGAAAAATACAACGGATGATTGAGGGCCATTCATTACAGACAAAGTTTCTACTTAATGCTAGTTCTGCTCAGTGTCAAATAGAAATATCCAGTCATTCCGATGCCATGGTCATCATTTCCAGTGACATGCAGTAGTTCAAACAAAATTTGTTTAAAGAGAAAGCATCATTTACACAAATACATCACTGGTCCCATTGTTTTCTTCTATTTATCACCAATAAAATACAAAATGGACAAAATGTATCCTTTCAAGGCCTTTACAAAAAGAAAGAAAGATATACTTTGATCATTTGTTGTTTCTCCTCAGTCCAGGCATTAAATTTAAAAGTGCTCTTCTATAACTTCTCTTGTTGTCATGAATGCTTGTGACATTATTTATGTAACATTATGTCTATGTTATAAAAACAATGAATTTAAACTAAAGGAAAGACAACAATAAAATCCCAATCAATCCTTAACAAGTGGTAAATTTCATTTACCCTAAACAAAACCCAGACAGGGACACAACCATTTAAATCAATGTAGACCGAGCAAGGCTAAGATGAACTTGTTTCACTCATTTTCAAATCACTACGACTTTTGGTTTGTAGATTCCACAGCAAATTCTTTGTGAAAATCTTTTTTGAGATGAGTTTTATTCATTTCAGAAAAAATCTTGAGGACATTCATGGAAAACAAAATCACTGAGCTGTACAAACTTAAAATGAGAAAGAGGAGGAATATTTCAAGTTTCCATTAATTTATTTAGTGAGATATAATAAGTGTTACTCATGAAATACTTGTATTACTTTTAAGTACGCAAAATACAGTGTTAGATCTTTTCATTGATATTTTGATTTACTTGTGAAACACAAGGATTTCTTTCACATTAAGTTATATCAATCATGGGACGTTGATCTTAGTATTCAAATATTTGCCTGGTTTAAGTTTTTTTGCTCAATCTCTCCTCCGTCTTATCCCAAAATGGATAACTTCTCATATATATATGCTTTAATATCTCTCATTCCATTACAATGACACATTTTTTGGTCTCTTCCTATCTCAGACTAACTTTTATCTTATTTACACTGAAATCTTAACCAGAACACTGATGGCTGTATCAAATTGTTCCTCTCAGACCCTAATGGCGTGATTTAAATTTCTCCTCATTGAAGTATATTATAGATTCAAATACATACATCGTGTAGACAGCATCTTCATACATTGGTTCCACATGTATTAAGATCAGAAGCGAGGTCACTGTCATACCATAATCTCATCGTCATCACCATAATCTATTATCCCTGGCATGGCAATGTAACTGGACTGCATTGGATCTTTATATGACGGGAAGCTAGGGTCCGAACACTGATGGTGGGTCTGGCTCCTAGCAACAAGCCTCACTGTCATCCTCGCTGACGCTTTGCAATGCTGCTCCGTCCACAGCTGTGAGAAGCGGCTCGGGAGACGCCTGGTGTGCGGACCCAATGGTCTATTTTTAGTGATATGCCGAAGAGAAGGTGGCCTGACTGTAAATAGAAAAGAGCATCAAATCTGTGACATACGTTGCTGACATTCCAAGTGCGGTTTTGATTGCCAAATACGATTATTCTACATCAGCCAGACGAATCATGCGTGAGAATATTAAATTGGAAGACAGACAGGGAGTAAAAGCATAAATGTCTTTTTGTTGTTTGTTGTTTCTTGACTGTTCCACTCTATAGATGGGATGCAAGTGTAGCATTTATATAATATACATACACATACTTTTAAAGCCAAAAAGGAAGACAATAAGCGGAAATAAGTTTTAAACTGTAGGATTTTTGGATTGATCAGTTATAAAGAAGAGTAAAGTAAAGTAAAGGAATACAAAATAAAAATTGTACCCATTCTTTTTCATAATAAATTTCTACTTTTCACAATATCTTCTATTTCCTGACTGCTTATTGAGTTACTTTATAAATCAAATAATTTTCTTAAATATTTTCATTTTACCAGTGAGAAAATTAAGCCAGCCAAACTAACGTTATTTTGTGTCTTTCTGTTTGTATTCTTAACAAAACTATAACTATAACATTTATCATTTATACTTATTTCCTGTAGTTTTTATTTGTATTCTTAACAAAATTATAACTATAACATTTATCATTTATACTTATTTCCTGTAGTTTTTATTTGTTTTCTTCATATAATGATGTGTCTAGTGTCTAGTCAAATTCATGATTGCCCACACTATATTTGAGTGCCATTATAGAACTGCAAGTTTCACTTGTTACATGATAGGCTGTGTGTGTATTTGAAAGACAGAGAACAACAAAAAACGAAATCCCATCATCCTGTCCAAACAATGAAAACAACAGACATACTTCCCAAGTGCACTTCATCTCAATCGACAATATATAATGTCTTCAAACATAGGTGCAATTTCAAATCCATGAAACTTAACTCATCAAGCAAAGGAAAGAAATAAATGAAGAATGGAAATAAAGCACTATAATATAATAACAAATAGAATAACAAACATAAAACAAAAAGAAAACAAGAGAATACCACAAACTGAAGAGGAAAAAGGAAAAAAATTACATGAAATATTCCAACCATAGAAAAACAAAAACAGAAATAAAACCTTTGAAAATTAAAGGTACCCCAAAACCCTACCTTTCACTTCATTCATTACAGGAAGTCAAAAAATCATTTCTTCTTCCAGCAATTAAACCCTAGTGGTTAATGAAAAATCGTTAAGAAAATCACTAGGAGAGGCAGATAGAGCCAAGACATATAACGCATTTAGAAGAAAACTTAATCTTTTTCTAATCTTTTTATTTCTTGCGTAAGATTGCAATTTTCAAATAATTTCATATGACGAACTGCTTTTTCAGATTCAAGCCAGATGGACACCCCATAAAAATTCATACACAAAATAATCAAGCTCACTAAAAAGGGAGAAACAAATTCCCTAATATATCCTTATGAAAGAGGAAATTATTTTGTCAACTCTTAGCAGGAGTGTGTGTGAAAGAAATAATGCATTGAGTGTGGGCACTGATAACAACAAAAAATAACATAACATAAATGCACTAACCTGAATCCAAAGCAGCTTTCAATTCTTTTATTTTAGGTGCAGCACCAGATTTACGGTAAATCCCCTCCGTGTAAAGACCTGTCCTCTCTATAGTAGACATCAGGCGTTCACACACAACTGGAATAGGTTGAGACTCTGTAACCAGAGACTCCAAGGCAACTCCAAATATTTGATTACTGGGGTCTTTCTGTAAGGGAAAAAGACATGACTATTATTTTATTTTATTTTTTAAATGTTACTAGTTGTAGTAGTAGTAGTAGTAGTAGTAACTAATGTTCCCTCTAAGCTGTGCTCATGTGCAAATACCCACATCAGGGGAGAGAAAAAATGCGCACATTTGAGAAATGTCTCCACACATCAATAAAAAAAAACTTTTGTGTTTAATGTTCATTCTCATCTTAAAGTGCACACAATTGGAATTGTTTTGTTAAACTTGCACAACACCCAAAAATGTGCACACACAGACCAAAAATTAAAGGGAACATTGGTAGTAACCCCTAAGTATTATGATTCAAAATCACATGAAAGGTTACAGCTGTGACAAGATGGGAAGAGTTGTTAGTGAGTAGCTCCATACCTCTGACCAATGGTTGTTGTTTTGTATAATTCAAATAGACATCAATGTGAGGAATAATATTTCCAGAAAATAAATAAATAGATGTATAGACATATTTATTCATGGATAGAGAGACAATGAGAGAGAGAGAAAGAGAGAAAGAGAGAGAGAGAGAGAGAGAGAGAGAGAGAGAGAGAGAGAGAGAGAGAGAGAGAGAGAGAGAGAGAGAGAGAGAGAGAGAGAGAGAGAGAGAGAGAGAGAGAGAGAGAGAGAGAGAGAGAGAGAGAGAGAGTGAGAGAGAGTGAGAGAGAAGAGAGAGAGAGAGAGAGAGAGAGAGAAGAGAGAAGAGAGAAAGAGAAAGAGACAGACAGACAGACAGACAGACAGACACAGAGAGAGATAGAGATACAGAGAGAGAGAGAGAGAGAGAGAAAGAGAGAGAGAGGGAGAGACAGACAGACAGAGAAAAAGAGAGAGAGAGAGAGAGAGAAAGGGAATTCAAAAATGAATACCTTAGCTGAAAAGCCTTTACATGTATTTGCAACCTTGCTATAGCACCTTTTGTGACATGCCAACTTGCACACTGAAAAGGAAACAGAAGCGAAATAATATCTTCAAGTAAAAAGAAAAAGATGTAATGGATATAGGTCTCTGTTACAATGTGACATGCAATGACAGTCTTTATACAAATAATGATGACACTCTTAAAAAACTGCATTGTCTGTTTAGCCTTTTCTGTCTTGACCACTGCTGTTCCATGCCATTTGCCATTACCATCTGCCAGTGAAATCATAACACTAAAGAAGACTTTCAAGATATAAGGCTGAATCTAGTCACGGCTATTTTAGGAAAAGAGTAAATATTATGATACATGATCAATCTCAAAAGAAATCAATCCATCAAATGAATGCTACTTCATTTGAACACACAAAAGCATAATGTGGTACAGAGACATACTGGAATTGTGTGACACTTTATTGCAAGAAACAATGATGATGGATGGTGCGCAATTCTTTCATTACATCAGAAAACATACAAGAATCTCCTTACTTTGTTAACCATCATAACATTTATCCAAGTAATATTGAAAAATCTTGAGTAAAACACATTTCAATTATACAACAGTGCTAATACTGCCAGTCGCACTTGCCTGAACAAAAACAAATTATTTCTCTTACAGTAAAAATTGAGAAATTCTTATGTGTTCATTGAATAATTCTAAGTAAAATCATCTCGTAATTCCTTAAAAAGAACAAAGCAGGGACAAAAAAAAATAACAAGGAAAATAAAGGAAAAATATATGTGCACTTCATGATTTGAAATTTCAGCAAATTTAAATAGATAGTAAAATTGCATTATGAGATTAATATTGGTCTATGTACGAGACAGACTTGCTTTACCCCTTCTAGTATTTCACTTCCTCTTGTATCACACTTCAGGTATAAAGGTGCCTGCTAGAGCAGTTACTTACAGCTTTTATCTCTGATAATCATTGGTTATTGGCATGAAGATATTCAGTCAATGAACAAATGAAATGTTTTAGATTTAAGGGAAAATACTGAAGGATTACCTTGACAAACATATCCCTTGTCCAAGATCCACAAGAAAGAGCTACAGACTTCACAAAGTGTCGGGATGTTGAATTGAATGAGGAGATAGTGATGGCCTTTGAAATCCTGCAAGTAAAAAATGAAATTTAGCATGTGAATAACAATTAACTAAGTATGAGAAAAAATATAGAAAGGAGAGAAATTAATAGTAACAGCATATAGGATGAGGATTTCTAAGAGAAAAGAAAGCTGTTTTCTTTTCTTTTCTTCCTTTTTGTTGTTGTAATCTTTATGCTGAGACATAATCTTCATTACCAGGTTTGTTGCTAGTCTGTCTCTTTATTTGTCGTCTTTGTGCATGTGTCCATGTTTATTGCATTTGACAAAGAGGTAACAGAAGACTATTTCTATCATTAGTTATGCTTCTGTTATCAAGAAAGAAGTCTTATTACAAATTCTTCATGACAACAAAAATACCCTGTATCCTTTGTAGATATTTTTCTGAACCGAAGGTGTTTGATTTAACACAAGCCTGGTACTTGAAGATCATGATCAGGAAAACTTTATTATTTACTGTAAAAGATTCCAAATAAAGACAAGAAAAGACGGTATCTGATTCTGAAAAAAATGTAGAGCTAAGACTTGACAGTTTTTCTTATCCTGTTTGTCTCTTTACTTTCTTTTTTTGTCATAGATCTCATTTTTTTTAGGCCATGGTTCAAAAATTGTTTGTTTTTTTTAAAATAATTAAAATTCACTTTATAATGGTGTATTTTAGCTAAAGTTGAGGTTCACTTTTGTTAAAATCTCCCCCAAGATCACCGCACTGGTGGATGGGGTAAATTTCAAAGAAACAAACAAAAAATCAAATCTCCCACATACTACTACGATGACGACTTCTTTTACAACTACTACTAATCATAATAATAAATAAAAAACACTTAAATATAATTGAAAATAAAATTACAATGGTATCCTGAGCCTTGTCTTGTTTCTTCTTCTTTCTTATATGCCACCTTTCCATTTTTTATCTCTCGTCTGTTGTCTTTCTTTCTGTGCTCTTGTTGCTTCCGAAATTCATCCAAGAATCCACGGAAGGCATTAATCAGCATTGTTGACCCAGTGTGCTCCCGTTTCATCTCTGCCTCTAACAATTGGCGAAACTGCTCAAAGAGATCTCGGTACTTAACCTCTGCATTGTTTTTCTGTAAAAGACAAATTAGCTGATATAAAATTTCATCCATTGCTTCTTTTAGTTTTCATCACATATGCTTATATGAATACGAACTTTGAGGGAAGGGGGGGGGATAAAAATGTAATGTAAGATAATGAAGGATTTTAGAATAAAAAGATAAAAAGGTAATATAAAAAACTGATTTAACATGAATCTTTATTATATAGATGCATTTTAACCCCAGAAAAAACAGTCTAAGGCTGACAAAGTCTAAACATAATGTATTGAATTTCATATTATTTTCAATGAATACCACACCACAGAGATATAATTTAAATTTCAACACATAATGAGCACCTGTAATGTGCAATAACAGGCTATGAAAAATTCTGCATTTACCCTAAAATTGTAAAATATGTGTCCCATAAAGGTGATGGTGAAAAAACCATTAAGAATTGAGACTGGTGGCTGCAAAATGCAACATGCTGTCTCACAGGGGTGTGAATAGAAGTGATGATACCATAAAGAGAAAACACTACGAAGAGAGCAGGAGGATAACTCAGCAGCCTCCAAGGCGATGGTTGATTTCAAATCCTTTCGGAACTTGTCCAAGGAGCCTTTGAAGATTCTATCAAAGATGGTATACATGTGATTGCCAGGTCCATCCTTGTAAAGATCTTGTGACTGTGTAAGAGGTATATACAAATACAACAAAATGTTGAGCAATACATAGACAGATAGACTATTAATATCCTACATACAAACATACAGTGCAGGTACGACATTACTTGGTTAAAAACACAAAAACAACACATACACCCACTTTGTCTTGCCAAAATCCCGGAAGCCTCAAATTAAGTGAATGTAAGTAAACCAAACATTCAAACATTCCCCACCCCCTCTCCTCCTTATACTTTATCCCCATCACCCCTCCACTTCCTCCTTTTCCTTCTGATTGTATCTGACAACCAAAGCAGAAGTTACTACATACATCACACTGTGTACCTTATTGGCTATAAATTCATCTAAGAGGGCCAACTCCAAGATGTCGTCAATGATCAAGTTGTCAGCATACTGCCATTCTTTGAAATTGATGTTACTCCCAGAGTGGGGTGCAGGCGAATCATTCTTGCCCTGCCGAACTGGCTTTTTCTTATGTCTGCCTGGTCGTCGTCTTGGTGAGTCAGATTTGAAGCCCCCAGTAAGGTGGTTGGAATTCACCTGGCGCGGTGATAAGGGCAGGGCGGGCAGGGTCAGTTGGGGCAATATGCTTATACCCACTGCAGAGGAGTGAAACATGGATGTGAACATTAAAATAAAATACTCATATTCAAAGATGGCTGATGTAGAACAGGGCTCATAGCACTCAACGATCCAAGAATATTAGGAGATTCTAGGGGGTTTTCTAGGGGGTTTTCTAGGACATAGATACAGAATATTGCTTCGGAACTGATTTAATATTGCTGTGCTTTACATTCTTTTTTAGTAAAAAAAATTAGGTTTAGAAGTAAAAGTATCAACAGTGCATTGACACTATTGACAGCTATGAACATGATGGGCAGAATCAGTGATAAATTAAAATTTTCAAGGAGTTCCGAGGAGGACATTTTTTTTTTAAAGTGTGAGATTCTAGGAGAGTTAAGGAGAGAACTTTTTTTCTGTGATATTTTACGAGTTTCTAGGGTGTTATGAGCCCTTATGTGGAGATCAAGGAAGAAACTTAAACTAAGTATCATTATTTATACTAAAATAAAAAACAAGATAATCCCACATTTCTTCAAATTTTAATCAGGCTGACCTGCAATGCTTAATTTTTTCCTCTTACATTTTAATGATTTAGAATACCTGATTTTCATATACATTTTTCCTGTGATGGATTCAGACAGCCAAAATGAAGGATACAATCAACAAAGAAAATGCAAAATTTTGATGGATTCAGACAGCCAAAATGAATATAACCAACAAAGAAAATGCAAAACTATGATGGATTCAGACAGCCAAAATGAATATAACCAACAATGAAAATGCAAAACTATGATGGATTCAGACAGCCAAAATGAATATAACCAACAAAGAAAATGCACAACTCTGATGAATTTAGAGAGTCTAAAGAAAGGATACAACCAAAAAATAAAATGCAAAACTATGACTGATTCAAAAAACCAAAATGAAGGATACAACCACAAAAGAAAATGCAAGACTTTGTTGGTGAGAAACTTGCCTTGATCAATGGGGCGCCTGGTGGGTGAGGTAACATTTTCTTCTGAATCGTCTTCACTCGTCTCTGTACGTCTTCTGCCACCTGACAAACCAATAAATAATAAAAAGAAAAGTTACACAGGAGCTACGGGGACAAAAAACATTTTTTATTATTAATCTTTACTTTTTGGAGACATGGTATTCATTGAGACATTATTTTGTTTGTGATGCGTGACATTTTTGAATGTAAATTAGAAAACTGAATTATTTTAAAATAATAGTATGCACACAAAAAAGCAATTTGCATTATTACTTTTATAAAGTTTGTTTGAATCAACATCTTCAAATGGTACATCTTAAAATTTGAACTTATCACAGAATTCTTCTTCTTATTTCACTTTTCAACAAGTTTTATAGTGTTGTTGTTGTTGATGCTGTTTACATTAATGATCGCCATGCTGTAGTGCATTGAAAGGAAATGTGGAAATGCATCAACATTTTAAACCTGCAATAACTTAACCACCTCTCCCTCCAACAAGCCATTAAAAAGAAAAAGAAAAAAGAAAATCCACAAAAGTGAAAACTTTACTACAGCTTTTCTTCCTAGTTTCTAACTCAACCTGATTACATTTCATTGCTTGGTTCTTTAATGACCTCATCGCAAAAGTAAAATGATTTCTCCACTGTTAACTTCTTTCAGTTTTATACTTTTGAAGGTTACATATTATATGCCATGATTTAAAGGATCTGCATGATTAACCAACGAAGCATATCACAATGAAACAGTTACTCCATGTCAAGGTTAATTAATATCTTAAAACACAACAATTGATAATTAACCTCTGACCTCTTTTTAGGTAGACAAAGTGAAACTATAGGAGAAAGGTCTTGCCATAGGCAGTATGGCACACCAGGTTTAAAAACCTCACTCACAGAGAAAAGAGCTAGTTCAAAGAAGTATATCACTAAGCAATCACAAATTAATTTCATTTAGTCAAATATAAAAGTCATTAAACAACAAGGATACACCAAAGCTGGGTAAAACATCACATACAGCTGGATATGAATATCTACATGAAGTTTGGTGCAACCCAGATAGATAATGTTGCAGATAGTCTGATTTTTCCTACTTTAAGAATGAAGTGCTGAGTAGCATAATGTATCTATGTGCCTGAAATATGAGAATGGCACTGAGCATGCACAGATGCCCAAGCTAGTCTTTATGTGTCAACAATCAGATTCCCAGACATGCCAACTTCTGAAAATCAAAATTCTGGGCAAACGTTCATTGTAGGGATACGTGGCCATGTGGCAACACAATGTTCATGTGCTTATCTCGGCTTTGGGTTCGAATTCTGGGAAAGGTGGTTACCTAGAAGAGTTTTCTTTTTCAAAGCAAAACTATCCTATGACCCTTAAAGACAGTTTGTCATCAGATTGTATTGGAGATTGAAAGAAAAATTCACAAGCACTGTGTTTCTACTATTTTTTTTATCCAGCTACCCTCCCGTCTATTCCTTTTATGCAGTTGTAAGTCATGTGGTGGTAGCTGTTGTTAACGTTTGTAATCAAGAGTAGTGCAGTAATGTTAAGGGGAAGCATTCATCATGCACTGACAGTGACAAGGTGGCTTTTGTATGATGCCTTGGTGAAAAGTTTTCAAGTCACCTTTTATGAAGTTACCGAAGGCACAAAATACAGTAGGCGTTCTTGAAGTTACTGAAGACATAAAATGTAGTAGGCTACTATATCTACTGTATTACTAAACATTGGTAATTTTCGATAATTCATTACATAGTAAAGTACACCCACAACTAAATCTATGATTCGCAAATGTCTTCTGAGGAGGCAATGCCAAAGAAATTGAAAAAAATCACACACAAAAAAATATTCGAATCAAAAGCTGAACACAATATATTGGGTCAAGTCCAATATCAGGACAATCTCAATTAATTTGGGACAGTGGGCATGTCTGGATTCAATCTGAGTGTTGAAAAGTGTTGAAACAGTCCAGTTTGGATTCTCTATTAAATGCAACATCAACAACAAAACAAACAAAAAAAAAACCCACACAAAAAAACCCACAGAAAACCCCTTCAAAATAAATTCCTTGTGAAGAAAAGGATGGCATTATAAAGGAGGATTTTCAAACCCTGGGATTTAATTTAAGCTTATCGGTGAAATAAAGCGAAGAGCCCCTTCATGCCCAGATTTTCAACTCTAGCATCTTCAACAAATGCTGACTACAGACAGATGTCTAAGAAGGAAAATGTTACGCTAGTAAGTAAATCAACCACATTGGAGAGGGAAGATCACACCTCGTACCATGCTTCCATTCACAAAACTGTTCTTCCTTTCATGCATCTATCTATCTCTTGGTACTAGTGTTTAACATCATCATAAATGCTCCGTGAAGAAGTAAACCAAGTCTGCAGCATTGAAATCAATCTACAAAAATGCATACAATACCATGCTCTAAACTCCTCCATGACAAGATTGTGTGTTGAAAATACTTCTATTCGATTCAATGAAAGACATAGCGCTACTGCTGGCATTCTTTCCCAATGATGCTAATAATAATAATACTAAATAATAAAGTTTATTTATATAGTGATAAAAGTATAACATGTCATACGTATCACTTTGATTTCCCTTGACCTCAGAGATAAAAAATTATCATGACTATGTTGAAGGTTCCTTATGTGAAGTGCTTAAATGTCCTTATACTTATGGGAAGGGATTTCATGGCCTCAATTTTGAGACAGAAATGGATGAATAGACAATCATCAATCCTAAAAAACATAAGATCCTTGACTTTCCTTCGCTTTTTTTCCTTCTCTCCCCTCTCTTTCTCTCTACCTCTTGTTTCTTGTTTTCATTTTCACTTTTAGAAAAATATATGATTCTAAGTCTTTTTTGCTTAAACATTTGCCAAAGACACAAAAGAATCCTTAGGTCATACTTGATGTGAAGGCGTTAGATTACAACAAAAAAAAAGAATCTGCAAGTCTCCATCAAATCAAATGCACACAAGATCAAGACCAATAATCCTCACACAAAACTCTTTTACTACTCTCTACCACAAATGCACAAATCCCAAAACAGCAAAGATAAAGCTGTTTGGGTTTGAATTTTTTGTTGGTCTTTTCCATAAACTCATACAATACTGGACTGCACAAAATATGACCCTGCATCTTAAGCATTCCATCAATAAATGCCTTTAATATGACAAAAACAATGATTATCTCTGTAAACAAGAGCTTTCGGCAATAGGAAATATGATCACTGTGACAGTCATTTATCATAACATGCTAGGATCTACTGCATGCCTTGGCAGAAAGAAGTCACAGGTGCTTAAAGAAGCAATGCTTTGTGACAATCAAAACTCTCTTCTTTTCTTCTCTCTTTGGTACATCTGTCCTACTCATGCTTGAGGCATGTACTCACTTTTTGAGGCTCAAGAACTTCAATGATTTCCGTGGTGATTTCTGTTTTGTTTCTGCGACAGCAGGCAAGTACATCACAAGGAGATATTAGTAAAGTTATTCAATAAGGCACTCTGTTAAGTGTCGGTGTACTTCAACAATCAGGAAAGGGAGTTAAAACATGTTCTCAATTCAGAAATTGTACTATATTGTTTCAATGTTTCTCTTGCTTATATGAAGACAAACTAAGGTGGAACATTTCGACAAAATTTTAAGTTTGCACTGAAGCTTTCAGCTAGCAAAATAACATTTAAGGACCAAGCCAATTTTAACTCTACAGTAGGCCTGTCGATTATTTAAATGATTCGGGTGATGCAGTCCTTTTTTCCAACTAAGTGATGTCTTCTAATAATATACTATTATAACCTCAAAAAGCAGTATCCTTATTAAAAATGAACATAAACGTGGAAAAGAAAAGTTTATGTTTGATAACATCAAAAACATATCACTAAGGCTTGAGCCCATCTCGAAATTGTACAGATTTCCATAGATCAAAAGTATGCTTTTATCATCTGTTTTGAAAACAGAAAAGCTTTTGAGTAGTAGCTAAAATAAGTAAAGAGACAAACTACATTGAAAAAATTCAGCAGACATCATGGTCCTATCATGCCTTCTATAAAATTGTGAATCATGGAACAATTTTGTTTTTTTCACACCAAACAATCTCAACCCAGATTTCAATTCTAATGAATATGGTTGTTCAAGAGGAGAAATTAAAATTTCTAGCTTCAGTATGGCCCATATATCTTCATATATTTTCTAAATGCTTGGTTTGTTTTATGTTGCTTTCATAAAAGGAAAAAAGGTCTGTACAGTGCTAGTGATTTCACAAATTTTACGCAGAACAGCCTAAAAGTTGCAAACTTCTTTTTTTTAGGCGTACTCCAGAATTTTCTTTCTTTCTTTATCAGTTCCCATTCTACCTTCTGGTATATTGGTTTTAGATGCCCGAGATGATCTTTCTCCAGGATGCCCTGTCCTGAAATTTTCTGTTTCCTTCCGTGAAAGTTAAATTTCTTTGCGTTAATGCCTCTTTTGTATCTTCTTCCTACTTTCTTCGAGGTCTGCCTTTTGGTCTTTAACTGTGATGTATACTGCGCTTTTGGTTTTTTTTTGACAATTCTTGTTTATCTACAAATGCTTTTCCTAGATTGTTATATATTGAACTTGCCTTTTGGTTTCTCTGGCTGATTTCTTCTCTTAGCTTTCCCTCTGGGTTAATCATTACTCCTAAGTAATTGTAGCTTTGAACTTGTTCTAAATTCTCTCTGCCTAATTTAAGATTTTGTGTTCTAGCTTCCCTAGTTACTAGCATTGTTTTGGTTTTCTTCGTATTTACTCTCATTTTTCTTTTATTTAATTCATTATTCATTATGTTGATATTTGACTGTACGTCCCTTTCTGATTTTCCAAACAGAACTAAATCATCGGCAAATGAAAGCATTGATACATTTACTGGTTTGAGCTTCCACATACCTACATTCGTTTTCTTCATTTTTGAGGATGCCTTTGCGACTGAATCCATAAATCTGATAAACAAAAGAGGACTTAGGATATAACCCTGTCTTACTCCTATATCTACAGCAAATTCTTCAGATACATATCCAGCTACTCTCACTGCACATGTTGGTTTGTTGTAAAAACTTTTAATGGCTTCTATTAAATTTTGCTCTACGTTGTGTTCTTTTAAGGAATGCCATAGTTCGTCCCTCCTCACAGTGTCAAATGCCTTTTCTAAGTCAATAAAACACAGGTGCAGTTCAATGTTTCTCTCAAGGAATTTTCTATTATTAGTCTAATTGTAAATATGTGATCTTGTACACTTCTTCCTGCTCTAAATCCACTCTGGTGTTCTTCAATCTGATCCTCTACTCTTTTCCTTAGTCTCATATCCAGAATTCTGGCATACACTTTTCCTGGTGCGCTAAGTAGTGATATCCTCTATAGTTTGAGCATTCCATAGTTGATCCTTTCTTATTTATTGGTACTACCATTCCCTTATTCCAGTCGTCTGGCACCTGTTTGGACTTCCATTCTTGTTGACATATTGCATGTAGTAGTTTGTCTACCCCTCTCCCTTGGTTTTTAATCATTTCTGGATAAACTTGATCTGCTCCTGGGGATTTTCCTAATTTCACTTTTCTTATAGCTGTTTAAAATTCTTCCATTGAGATATCTACATCTTCAGCTGACTCATCTCCATTACTTGTTACTTTTAATAATTGATCTGTACTCCTTGTTTCATATGTTCTGGAGGGATTATGTAATTGTTGAAAATACTTTCTCCACGTTTCCATGATTTCACTGTCTCCTTTCATTATTTCTCCTTTGGCGTTCTTAATTTGTCGTATTGGGCATGTTTTGGTCTTTCTCATGCTCTTCATTGCTCCCCAGAACAGCTTTTGATTTCCTTGAGAGCTTTCTTGAAGTCTTTATCCAAACTCTTCCCACTGTTCCTGTTTTGCTTTCCTAACTTCTTCTTTGGCGATAGTTCTTTTACTCACGTAATCTATCTTATCCTCTGGTTTCTTTGTTTGCAAGTATTTCTTCCAGGCATCCTTCTTTTCTTTGATCTTAGTCTTGACATTCTCATTCCATCACACTGTTCTTTTCCTATCTCCTTTAATTTGTTTCTTACCACAGACCTCTTCAGTACAACTGAGGAGTGTTTCTTTATATATTTGCCCCTTTTCTTCTTTTTGTGCTTTCCTTCAGATCCATCTGTATTTCACTGATAGATATTTTTATCCTGGACTTTTTACTATTGGTTTATTTAGTTCTTCTATTTTGAGTTAAGTAGCTTTCTTCTCTTTCCTTTTCTGTTTGTTTTCTTCAGTTAATAATCTCATTTTGGCTATCACTAGGTGATGATCACTAAATACTTCAGCTCCTCTGCTTACTCTAGCACCCATTGTACTGTAAAAAGGGAGTTGCTAACTATTATGTAGTCTATGATTGACTTTTCACATCTGTCTTCATTTACTCTTGTATATTTTGTATATTTGTGGATATCTTTATGAGGCAAAAATCTATTAGTCTCTCTCCATTCGGAGAAGTTGTTGTCTCTCCTTCTTTAACTATTACTCCTCCTGATGTTTCTACATTGTTGCCTACTCTAGCGTTTAAATCTCCTAAAACCATTAATTCCTGTTTGGGTTTGAGATTCTCTGCTGCTATTTGTAAATCATTTTAAGATATCTTTTTCTTCTTTGGTGGCATCCTCGTTTGGTCCATAAGGTATTAATAATTTAATTTCTCTTCCTTTTGATTTAATATTTACCTCTAATAGCAGTGGGCTTACAAATTTCCAACTTTCTAGTAGCATTTCTTGCCTTTTATGCATTAGGAGGCCTACTCCTGCTCTAGCTCTAACTTTGACATCTACTCCTGAGAAGATTAAAGTATGATTTGGTCCTACAATTTTCTATACCTTGTCTTTTTTCTTTGTTTCTGTAATAGCCAAAATGTCTACTTTGAATTTTTCCATTTCTTCAGCTAATTCTAACTCATTTCCATTTATTGCCCTAACATTCCATGTTCCAAAATCACAGTCCGTGTTCTTTTCCAGAGTCGTCTTCGAAAGTTCAAGCCGGCTATATCATTGTATATATTACTTTGCATCGGGTTGTTTTGGATAAGCTGGGGATAAGCCCACTGTATCCTAGGTAGATGGTAGGGCTGCCACCTTGAGGCCCCCTACCGGGCCTTGTTATTATCTGTCAGGGTTAACTCCCTTAGCCTTTAGTCATTCAAGATCAGCCTGCAAGGCAACAGGTTATTTTCTGTCAGGGTTAACTCTCTTAGCCTTTAGTCAGTCAAGACCGGCCTGCAAAGAAGCATGTTGTTTTCTTTCAGGGTTAACTCCTTAGCCTTTGGTCAGCCAAGACCTGCCTGCAAGGCAGCAGGAGACTCGTGGAGGGCGGGATCATCTACTCCCCGTACAGGTGCTTACCTGTCCACTGCCCGGACTCCAGAATTTCAGAAAGGAGAAATCAAAAACCTTTACAAAACATCAATACAATCAATAAACACATTGATATACAAAATCAGATGCTGATAGTAAATTCAAACCATTTATAAAGAGAAGCACAACATAGCAGAGAACTAAAAAATAACACAAATTTTTCAATTCTTACAGCACATTAATAGCAAGGAATGCACACCTCAAAAAGCATTTATAGAACTCATAAGATTTTCCGGTCAGATAACATAAAAAATGCCTACAAAATTGTTTCAACTCAGAATGACCATTTTGCAAAACATCCTGAGCCTAAAATGAGGAAAAGTTTGCAAAAAACTGAGTCTAACTAAGACGTAATTTTCGTCCTTTGTGCAAAGTCCTCATAATATGAGCAATCAGCCAAACATACTAAGCAAAAAACATTAACAGTAATTGGCTGATGTGTGTTCCAGAACATGGCCTTAAGCTTGCCTTAAAATCAGAAACACTGGTCAAACATCATGAGCCAAATTGAAACCAAAATTTTCCAAACACGAAAAGAACCAAAACGTGACAAATGTGAGCCAAACAAAAGTTGCCAAAACATGGACTAAAACAAGATAAGCTAAAGTACACTAAAAAGTGACAAAACATCAACAAAAGATTATCAAATATCATGAGCAACAACAGGGTGACAATGTTGTCAAATCTTTTGAGCCACAAAAAAATTAACAAAACTCTGCAAGGGCAATAACTGATATTACTCACATTTTTTTAATATCTGGAGAGATCGATCTTAACACACACAAAATTTTCCTTCATTTTCTTTTTTTAAAATAAATCTCCCAATCTTTTTCTCTTTTCTTCATTTCTTGGCAATAAAAAAAACCCAACACTACAAAATGAAGTGAACATTCATACATCAATATCTAGCGGAAATCCTATAAGTAAAAGACGGTTTTAGCTGTCTGTTAATGGGGGATAGGATTTTTTTCTTCTCTTTTCTGTGATCGGTTAACAAAGCGGATAATTCCACTCATTAGACGTCAAACCACTAAATTCTAGAAGCATGAGAGTAAATAAGCCGATATGGCCACACTCATGCAATATGCATGAACCAAAAGGTGAGTTATGATATGTGTATTCAACACCAAACACACTAACATCTGAGAGGGATCCAGGCATCCATGTGCAAATGATGCGCTGCGCCTGAAAAAAAACAAGTATCAGGCAAGACATAATAAAAAAAAAAGATTTTACAAAAAGAGTCGATGTCAATCATTGAAATACTGGGAGTGCACACTCTTACACAATGACAACATTTTATTGCACCCCGGTGAGTAGACAGTGGGTTGTGTTTTTACTTGCAAGTGGATGTTATTTTACAAAGTTTTTTTAAACACTATAACTCTGATAATATCGCATGAAATCCTCCTCTGACGTGTTATAATTAGTTATAAGCAGATGATGCTCATTCAAGATGGTGAGACTGCTCAAAAGCAAGTAAAACCAAGATAATGACAGAAAAGACACCTTGATGCCAAGTCAAAAAACCAATAAATGCCTTATGAAGATGTTAGACAACAAGTGGTTATGAAAACATTTGCTCATAGGTATTCAGTGGGAGCCGCATCCACCGAAATCGCACTCAACAAAATGTCGGCTACAACAGGGCCAATAGAAATCCCCCATTTTACTTCTTCGCTCTCTTTGTAAAGAACCATCACATTTAACGAGAACCTGGCATGGGTTTAAATCGCTTACAACAAGGTCGTGTCGGTCGATAAAGGCCGTGAAACAACGACTTTTCACTCAATTCACTTTGTTTCGTGAAACTTGTTCACCAACGAGAAGCAGCCTAAACGCTCAAGTCATTGATTGACGCTGCACTGTGTGCTTGTGCGTGTTTGGGAGGTGAAACGGGGGTCTTGTTCATTGTTAACAGCCAGGCTAAGCTGTGTAGTGGGAGTAAAGATACTAGAACAATTGTTCTACTGTACATGTAGTCGCGTTGGCATGAGCAAATGGAAGATTGGCAAATGGGGAAAAGTGCTGGACTAATCAAAATGATTTCAGTGACCAGCATGACCTCGTTAACGTTAAAGGCAGAGGGGTTAGGCTTATTACTAATTTTCTCTGTTGCTCCCTTTCTTCTATGCCGTGCTAGCGTTCACACTTGTAACTCGATGTAGCATCACTCCATTCTGATTTATCAAAATGGCATCTACCTCTACATCAAATTCCACAATGCACAACTGCCTTTCCTTTGAATTTAAACAAAAAATAATCGGTGCTGTTGAAATGGGAAGTTCCTTGTTGACTTAGCATTCAACGAAACATCTCATACACCCAGGACCTAGCGTCATTCCCGACGAACTCATTGAATCCGATTCCCACTGTATGCTGCTTGAAGCAATATACAAAAACTGACTATAATGTAATAATATGATACAAATTACAAAAACTTTTTTTATTATTCTTTTCTCAACCAGTTTCCGAATGTTTGACTCACAATGAATAAATGAGGGTAAAAGATTGCTGGACAGTGAAAATGCAGATGTAATTGCATCATCTCAAATCAACATAATACTACTCAAGCAGTCAATTGAATCCTTGATCCTGTGATTTGAATGAGTTTCTGGATGAAATTGTCAGTTAAATTGATGATGACATTAGTAAATTATACTCATTGAAAATCCATGTAAGAGGTGAGCAAGAATCCATTCTAAAATCAGTTTCGTGATCCAAAGCCTGGCTATTCTGCCATTAATTTCCTAGATTCCAATGAAAGCTAAGTATTCTCCTTTTAGTTGATTACAAAGTTATCTGAAACTCAATGCTTTCAGTTCCTTCGATTCTGTACATTTCAGATTTCCACTCCAACGGCAAAATATGCAATATCTAATTGATTTAAAAACTTTGATATTCTTTATTTATTATTGCCTTGATCCAAAACTTTCAAAACCCATTTATTTCTGTCATGTTCAGGATTTAGTGAATTATATCAATGTCTATTAATTACAATTTTAATTCCATGAAATGAAATCTAATCTACAATTCTTAACAGATTTAAGACCACAACTCAAGCATAAAATATTTGAATAAGTGAATATCTCTTTATACCAGGGGAGAAAACTGCCCAAAGAAATAATAAATGGCATTCATATATATATTTCTCCCTATGTACAGTCCAATGGTCTAAATTTTGAATTAGAAATATTGCAAAAAGCAAATTTATGAGAGCAAAACAAAAGCTAGTTAAATGTATACATGCTCACAAAGAGCATAATTCTAAAATGCAAAATAGACTGACGGCATAAAACAAACTGTTGGAGATGGTAATAGAGTTAATTAAAATAGCAGTGATGTGTTCAACCATTGTCTCCCCTTTCAGCATTGCAAATTAATGAAGACATCTAACTGCAGCTATTCTAAATAAAGACAGTCATTTTCTTCATTTCCATGTCCTAAATGTAAATTACATACAGAGCTACGCATTTATAAATAGCTTAATGAGAAATAATTACATGTACTGATTCTTACATTGTTCAGTCCCCTCTATCTACTCCCATGATAAAATATCAAATAAATTACAAATCATGTTTATAAACACCAACGAAACAAATACAAAATACAATAAAGAATATATTTTTCCTGTAATGTAATCTCATGCACTAATGATTGTTTTCTTGTGCAATACAAATACTCATACTGATATTTCTCTCTAGGAATTATTTCCAAAATGTATAATTTCAAATGAAAAAATTAAAGAACAAAAGTTTCAAGGTGCATGATTTCATACGAAAAATACTGATTTCTTGAATAATCCAGAAGATAGTGTAATATAAAATGCAGTTCTATTGAACTTGAATGGAGATAAAACTTATTGTATATCAGTGCCAAGTTGGCTAGGTATCCAAAAATTTGCCTCCTTCCCTTTTGGTTAGAATGAGAAGATAAGGGACAATTTTTTATAAAATTCCTTTTAGTCTTCAAGGACTGGCCACACTTGCCTGCTTATACAGTATAAACCAACTATTTGAAACAGTAGTTTGAACCAGCTTTGAGACAACATATGGCTACAATTAATTTCACAATTATCAATCGTTTGGAAGAAATCAATAGAATTTAAATGAGACAAATGGACCCAATTTCAGACTGTTAAGTTTCAAGATGGTAACATGTTACAAGTCCACAAAAAATGGTTTAATGCATTAAATTGTAGGCTTACTGACCAATTTTGACTTTTTCAAATGCTAAATGTTTCTTTCATGGGAAGCTTGTGGTCACAGAGATACATAAATTTCATAACGGGTTCATCTTTTCGCGGTACACTATCTATCATTACATCCATATTTATCCTTTCAAATTGAAAGCTTTCATATTAATAATGCCTACCTGGAAATTTCATCTTGATCCTGTGGAAGTGGACTCAAGTGACCACTCGGTTCTTGAGGTTTGTTGTGGTCGACCTGCTCTGCTGTTTCTTTCTTCCCAATCATTGCACTGTTACGTGACAAAACCTTCTCCAACTCTTCTTTGTTTCTATGACTCAACGGAGGGGCACGGGGAATATTTATAGGGGAGGGTGTCTGATGCTGTCCCCTTTGGCCACATTTTCTTTGGGCCTTGTCGGCGACAGGTCCTGGAAGTGATGAAAAATTCAAAAGGATATGAGCTATGAAACAATGTATGTAGCCTGCTTTTGTCTGCCTAACTTGGAGAAACAGATAAGTTGAAAACTATCTTTTCTATACTCCCCAAAAATGAATAAATGATAACCATGACGATACTATGAATATGTGAGTCAGATCTATGAGCCTACTCTACAATCCAACTTGATTTGATCACTTTGCCTAATATTTTTGCTTGCACATGCATAGTGTTTTCAAAAAAATGTGTAGAAGCAAATCTTGTTGAATATAGTTGAATGTTAGGAACAATTTCATTTTCTCTTTAAAGATCTCTACATGTGATTCATAAATCTAGTCCACATTGTTCATTCCCTTTGTAATAAACAAGTAAAAGCATTACTCTGAAACAAGAATAAACAAAAAACAAAAAAAGAAGAGAATAAAAAATATAAAATGAAGCGCTTATTCTGGTCACATTTGAACAACTGTTAAGCCTTTCCTTGATTATTGTTAGACATTTCCTGAATCAAAAAAAGTTTAAACACACCAAAGACACTATTTCAGTCACATCTGTTGCAGAAGAGAGATTATGAAAAAAATAACAACAAAAAAATATGTATCCTGTGTGTTCTCATTTACTGGTTATTATCCTCAAGGATCTTGAATCCTTTTCATCTCTGCTGTGAAAATATCTTATTACAATGAAAGTGATATTTCCAGTAAGATGTCCAGGTAATTTATCTCATAAAGCAATGGATTTTTTAATGTTATTTGATTGGTATAATTTAACATCATGTTGAAGACAGACCTTATTTTAAATGCTCTTTGTTTTATTCAGACAAAACCTTTTGTTTTTCATTTTCTACATCCACCCCAACAACCCTCCGTTAACACCATGAAACAATACTGTAATGATAAAACACATACCATAACAGAACATAAATTGCGCCTCAAAGTTCTCTGCCATGCAAGAAGTCTTATAACATGATAATGAAGTAAAAGGTGTTTAGAAATCTTCAAACAGAGTTATATTTTTTTTTACAGAAATCATCAACACAAACTGATGTTGTTGGTAATGGGTGAAGATTTTCAGATCAGAACCACAAAAGATGCTAAATGAGACCATACTAGTGTTAAAGGAAACAAAGGTCAAACTACATAACACACAAATGGGTTAACTCATATCAGGTCAGTAAAACAAAGACAAGTCAAAAGATATTTCTTTGAGTTACTACAGGGGTTTCATTTTGAGTTGTTTTTTGTTTGTTTTGGTTTTTCCTATTGGGATTTGGGGGAGGGGGGAGGGGGGGGGATACTCAGATGTTTACTTTTTGGGTAGGTTTGTTGTTCTCGTTTTTTGCTTGTTTTAATTTTTTTAATTTTCATTTTCTGTCAATCTCTTTTTCTTGGGAAAGGAACGAGGGCTGTATAATTTTGTTAATATTGAAAGACAATGAAGTTAGTGGACAAGTCTCACAGGCATCACCTACAGTAAAAAGCAAAGAGACGGCAATAAAATCTGCAATTTAGATTTTACTCAAACAAGACAGAATGCGTAGCTATTAAAAAACAACAACAATTAAGTAAAAGATGTATTGGCAAAAACCTGTCACTAGTAAAATGAGAATGAACTTGCTAACAGTGAGACTACATGAGTGGTAAGTGAAGAAAATGACATTGAATAATATTAAAGCCCCATGGAAACAAAAAAAAGACAATTACAAGGAGTAGACCGGGGAAAAAAACCTGGCCACCATATGAGGATCAAACCCACGACCTTTTTAAAGAGTGTAGTTAGCTCGGTTGGTAGCACACTTTCTTTTCATGGCAAGGCGATGGGTACCGATGCAGAGGTCGCAAGTTCGATCCTCATGGTGGCCAGGTGGGGTTTTTTTTGTCTATTCCTTGTAGTTGTCTCGTCTTTGTTCCTATGGGGTTTTTATATTATTCAATGTTATTTTTTCACTTTCAACATGTCCCTTGCCTCATTGTTTGTCTTTACATGAGTGGTAAAGAACAAGTTGGAGGAAGAGGCACAAGTTAAAGATAATAATAAGAAAGAAAGAAAGGAAATTGAAAATGACAAAAGAGAGAAAGACAAAGGAAGGAGAAGTCTGAGGAAGCGGCAGCGCAAAAAAAAAATATAAGACAGCCACAGACATAAGATATGTGAGGAAGTCACAAAAACGTATTCATCTTTTGACAGAGTGAAACTACTAGATTAACAACGTTAAAATGAATAGAGTGAAAGTAGATTGAGATGAAAATCTAGAGATGTGAAATTAATTACAAAACAATATGTAAGAAAGAGACACTGTGATAGAAAAGGGAGACACAGAAGAAAAGTGTTCCCATTGTCTTAAATGTTGTAATGATGGAAAACATACTTAAAAGTAAAAATCGAACAGCGTAAAATGTTTCTAAGCAAATTTAGCTGAGCACCATTACTGTTCCACAAGATCGAAGGTCATATAAAAGTAATAAATACAACTTCAACTGCATACATGAATTTCATAAGCAAGCACATAGCGCTGTCTTTTATTAAAAGTACAAAACAATGTCTTTGTATTCAAATTTGGCCTTTAGAAGCAGATGCTATGAAACTGAAAGCGACGGACAAAAAAAGTAAGAAAAAAGACTCCATTAAATTAAATACTTGCATATCCAAATTAACCACAAATCTTTTCAAATCAAAGCCTTTAATTGACAGGCTTGATTCAATACATTTTGTAAATGGGGAAAAAATTCACTTTATTGAATAATCTGGGAAAGGCAGAAAATCAGAATCTGATATTAAGAACTAATTCTTCTACGAGTGGAATGTTTCCTTTATCGCCTATAAGAGAAGATACCAGAAAAAGGAAGAAAGCCCAGTCTTTGTGTCAGCAGGAGTAAATTTGTTTGTATTTCTTTCACTGATCAAATATTTCTCTACAAATATAAAAATAGCAGTCTAAAAAGCAAATCAGTGTCTTTCTCCATCTACATTAAAACTAAGAGACAGACAGAGAAAGAAACAGAGATAGAGAAAGACAGATATAGAAAGAGAGACAGAAAGAAAAAAAAGAGAGACAAGGTAGAGTGACAAAGTGTAGTATTTCAAATATATCCACTATAAGCGATTAATTAAGGAGTCCACAAAAGACAATGGCAAGAGCGCACTGAAACAGACAAGCACTACATGATACTGTAACAGCAGCCACCAACTACACATGAGAGAGAAATAGAGAGAGAGGTGGGATGGAAAGGGGGAAATGGAAAGATCAAGAAATTCTAAATGCCCAAATAAGTACAGAGGAAACACCAAACTGCACTGAACATTCTCCACAAAACAATATAGAACAGAATTATCTAGATTGGAAGTTATTTGTGAAAATAGTAAAAAAAACAAAGCAAGAAAAGAAAATCAAACAGGTTTTAGATATTTAGGTGCCTTTCTTAACTATAACTGAATGAAAAAAAAATTTAAATATCATTTTCATGTTATTAATGTAAGACCAGGATATAAATGTGCAAATAAGACTATTTTTATAATAAATTATTTGTATTGGGGGAAAATGTATCTTGAAATTTGATCCAATGATACGTTTTACTCAATATGAAAGTAAATAAAAGTATTTGAAAAGCAAAGAGAACAGTGTTTCCCTCCACCAAATAGAAATTATTTATTAGAAAACTAACTTTCCAGCTGTTCAGTTCAACAATGTAAAGATTGACAAAGAGAGTCCAAGAACTCGTACTCAGAAAGAAATGAAAAATTACTGTTTCAATTTTGATTATGTTAACAAGAAAAACGAGAAAGGCGAAAAGATATTTGCTTTCATGGACACCATCCTAAATGCAGCTAAAACTCAACACAAGCACCAAAACAGCTGTGGCCAAAACAACGAGAAAGAAGAAGTGACTGGCTAGTGAAGGTGAAGTCAGCAACGAGAGCATACATAAAGCGTGATATCAGTTAGATCTTTAGCCAGCAAAGTCAGCAGGCGATAGCCTGCTGGTCTCTGATGGAGAGAGCGGGGGTCTCACCAAGTCAGAAAAGGACTCCTGTTGGGCTAGAGGGGCAGCAAACTTACGCTTCCATCGTTGGGAACCCCTCCGTATGACGATAACCCTGCCATCCACCTAGACACATATTTATTATTGAAGCATTGAATATAATCAGAATCGAAAGCTCTTATATAGAGGCCAGTTTAGACTTCGTGTTCTCATCATGTTTCCCTAACAGATTAATAATGCAAAGCTACTAGACAGAATTTGGCCCTTTAAGCTCACCAGCACTGGTGCCAATGATAGAACAGGGTGAATATGTACCTATGGTGATGTTGAAGTGGTCACAAGCACTTTAAAATTGCAAAGTTTGCTACACTAGTACCATATGCACATTGTGTGTTTAAATGCATATCCTAATCTCCATCAAAATGGTACACGTTCACTATCCTATCACCAATCCAAATGCCAGTCGTATTTCAAGCTGTAACAATAATTCAGAGAGTATCCAGTGTGACCAAAGCTGTCTCTCTGTGAAGATAAGAGTGTGGTATTGGACAGTCTCCCCTCACCGTTTCACAAATTGTGGTATGAGTATTAAAGCAAAAAGTGTCTACTTGATTTTTATGGTTAGACTTGCTGTGCTCGGACAGGACGACATTGTTGATTGATTAAAAGCATTAAAAAGTTTGCAAACCTTTTGCAGACAGTATAAGATGTAACCATTTTAAAGTTGCTTGGTTTATTGGGGGTCTCAGTAAGAAATACATTTTGATGAAAGAGAATGCCACTCATCTTAAATCTTTAAATGGGCAAACACAAGTCATAGATAATTTTCAAACAGAGGTAGCAGCAATAGATAAATCAAGGCCATATGTAAGCTTCACTTATTTTAACAGTAATAAAGTGAGGCTAATGGGTAGAGGAGCACCAAGATATGCTCCATCTTCACAAGCACACACACACACACAAAACACACACAGACACATGTACACAAATTGATAGACAGAGATGAATAAAGACAGAGACAATTATACAAACAGTCAAACAGACAGTGATGAAGACGCAGAGAGAATAGACAGAAAGGTGATGCCCTTTCAAACAACAATGGAAATATTCTCACATTTTAAAAAGCATAAAAATAGCCCATACCAAAAAGCTGAAGAAAACAAAATGTACTTTATATGAGCAAAAATCTTTAAGAGACAGGCATGGACTGCTTTTTAATGTGTTTCAAAGCGTTATGTTGAAAATCTATTTACAATATATTCTGGAAAAGTTATGTAAGCAAAAATACAGTTTGCAATGGAAAACTTTGACACTACCAATTCTAAAAGATGAGAAAAGAATGAAAAACAAAACAAAACAAAACAAACTATACATTTACAGGACAGTTTGGAAATTGAATCAAGCGCAAATACAAGTTACAATGAATAATTTAACATCGCCTATCTTAAGGTTGTTGGATTTTTAAAAAGTCATTTGAACAAAATAAACATACCTCTAATGGAAAACCAAAAATTGAACGAATATGAAAAGACAAAACGATTTGAGAAAAACAGCCTTCTACAGCCTTCAGCAGTGTAACTACATTTTATCAGTTCAAGGAAGGTGTGAGACAAATCCAACATCTAAAGCACATACAAAATAAAAGTAGACAAAAATAAGAGGACTGATTTGCCCTTTGTGTTCATTTTGTTTACACACAGGCAAGTAATCTTTTCGGCAAAAAATATGCTCAATTCAGTGAACATCGATATGTGATTACAAAGCCTCTGTATCCCTTAGAAATGCTTCTAATCTCCACATGTTGCAAAAGCATTAGACACTGAGTTATTTCTTCAGCTCAAGTTACATTTTAATTACAGCGTGAGAAAAGCTGATGGGTTTTTTTGCACCTCTATATAATTGGCTCAAAATGTGGCTCCATTTGCCCTCACATGCGTAAAGGAAAAAAACCTCTAAAACATCACTTATCACAGCAGAATGAGTTTCTTTACAAAGATTATACCAAATCACTCAAAACTTTCTGAAAATGATAGGAAAATCTTAAAGATTTTATTTTAAACATTTATGGGGCAAAAAAAGTTTTCATGAAAAAACTTGTGGTTATCTATTCATATTGTCAATATGATGAAAAAAAAATACAAACTTTTAACACAGGAAGATGATCAAGGTTATTGTGCTTTCAATCATTTAAATTTGCAATAACATTTAATATTCATTAGTTTTAAGCCTCAAAGTATGGGAAACAAAAACAGCGAGACAAAACTGAGGAATACAGAAGATGTGTTATAAATGATGCTGTCTTGAAAGAAAACAAAGAGGTCCGTGGCAAATCTTTCAATGACATATGCAACATTTTGTGACACGAAAGTGGCCCAAAGAATCAAATTACAAGGTTTAGATTAGGATTTTTTGTTTCTCCCACATTTTTGTCACGAATTCTTGGATGCATTTGATTGGAGTTTTTCTGGGGGTTTTTTCTTCTGGAGTTTTTTATTATCATCATATTTCAGTGTGACCGATGTTGAGTTTTTCATGCTGCTCCATGTTGAATAGGTCAGGAACACTTACAGGGTGTTCTGAATCTTTAAAATATTTTGAAGTCAGATAGTCATTTGTACTCTTGTTCATTCCCCTAATTTATAAAGAAAACCTGTTCTGCTGAGATCATGAAAGAGGATGATTGTCAACTTGAAAACTTATTTCTACTTTTTCAGTAACAAATGTACGACAAATTGTTTAACAAGATGCATGCCATCAAGCTGTATAATAATTGTATGTTTTATTTGGAACAACAACTATAAAGAGTCTTGTAACATTGCTCATTGGAAATGGTTTCTCCCTATCACAACACATACATAGATATGTAGAAGTTAATATTAAATAGGGATTTGGGGACATCTTAGTGCAGCAACTTACATGATCTCTCTCCGGACTGCTCTGAAATTTTCTGGTCATTTCCTGCACCCTGCAAGGAGATAAAGGTTAATATTTGAAATTTGGTCAATGCTTGTGTTCACTTTCTCCAGATCTTGTTTGAGAACTATGATGTAAAACTAACTGAAGCATGTGTTAAGAGAATGGGGAAGACATCTACAGACGGCACTGTAGGGTATGTAAATTTGAAAATAGAACAAAGACTAAAAACATTTTGGATGGGTAAGAGACATATCGACGGTGAAAGTCGCAAACCGTGTAAGCCTAAAATTAGTAACACTTTTTTCCGATTTTTTTAACATTAGGAAGACCCTATGCTTCGTCTTGGTAGGATACCCTGGCACAGGAACCAATAGAAACCCATATAATAACATATGAGCAATCCGTGTATCCCTATTGGGTCTAGTTTTAACATTTGCAAACCGTGCATGTCTGTGAAAATAGATTAAAAAGCACAGCATCATTTTCTTTGATTTTCTCAAAACATCCGACTTACACAGTTTGCGACTTTCACTGTCTGATATTTATTGTTGATAAAATAACAACAATTAAAGGAGACCAGAATACACAAGTAAGATGCATCAGTCAGAGAGGAATAACAACCTTTCACCTAAATCAACACGGCAGGAGGGAGGTGAGTGGGATAAAACAAATAGACTAATCACTTATGCAAAAAAAGAAAGCCTTTCAACTTTCCTTTAAAGACACCAGACAACTTCTATCTTACAAGCATTAAAGCTTACCTTGATGAACGATTCAACCGTGAAAGTTCCTCGTCATGGGATCTGGGAGGACTGATAGAGGGGCCTCTCATCGTCACTGCAGGGGCAGGTTCTAGAGACATGTAAGGCTTGCCTGCATCTGTGGGTAGGACGTCACTTTCAGAATCCTCCAAAATGCCACTTCTGGGAAGAGAAAGAGATGGATAATAACATTAGACAAATGGATCCTAATAACCATGTGTTATTCCTAAAGCTGTGTATCCTTTGGCAAGCATTTTTTTTCTTGTTTGAACTGTTTGGTGACGAGTTGGGTGAAGTGACTACAGTAAGTACAATGGGGTTTTTTTCTGAATGAAGTGGTGTCAGTAGGCAAGGCTGAGTGCATTGGGATCATTGAGATCCTGGGTTCAAATACTGGCAAAACTAGATCTAATATTGTGTTCTTTGGGAAAAGACAATTCCCATGCTTTGTCCATACCGACCTAGGGGGTTGAAAGTCACCAACTGAGCAAAATTTATGACAAATTAGCGTTTGTATTGAAAAATACCAGTCAAAGACCATGATCATTTAAGTGATGACATTAATCATGTCTATCACAGGCTATAAGTTCCGTGTATGACTGAAATGATATAGGTTTTTTCCCATTTCCAACATGGTTCCTGGTTTAGAGGCTATAATTATTTTACTAACAGCTTTTAAAACTGCCTCAAGATTTATGTCTCTCCTATCTTTGAAGACAACATCCATGATTTTTGGTCCTATCCAAATGAGCAATACACTTACATGAGATAGTCATAAAAATCATTTAAACTTTTATGCTTTAATAGCACTAAATTCAGGTAAATGATGTTTCATTCAATAGCACTAAAGCTGAGCTACCTGAACTACTACCTGATGTTCTCTTAGGTCAACTGACTACTGGAAGTTTAAACAGGAAACTTTTTTTCATAGAGATTTTAAGGCATATTGGGAGACTGAATCATTATGGTATGATCGCATACTCCATGCGCCATCTTGGATTTTCATTGCGAAAATAACAACTTCATTTCATATAGGTTTTTTCACTTATAAAAAAAATTGGCTATAACTTTACACACACATTATTGGGTTTAACATCTAGCCACACCCAGTAGCTTTTTTTGATAAATGAGTAGGTTTTCATTTTATGAATTTTTAAAAATGAATATAGCAACCTTTCCGATTTTTGGCAAATTTAATCACACAAAAATTTGTTTTGCTAAAATTTGAAGAGATATCGAAAAAAGCTACTAGCTGAAAATTCATTTTATTTTATAGATGTTGTATACTAAATTTGGGGGCAATCGGACAAGAAATAAAAAAGTAAATCGCATATCACTGTCAAAAAGTAACATTTTGAGAAAATCGCATTTTAAATATTTTTTTCCGTTATTTTAATGTTTTTTCGCATATAAACCTATAAAAAAATAATATAATACTTTGAAACATCATACAATCGTGAAAGGCTTCATGTTCACCCTATTTCAACTGCTCCAGATCCCTTATACTCATGTCGGGATGGCATTTTTCTTATAACAGGTGCGCGGAATGTTTCCCATAATATTCGGCCGATCTTAAATGATATTGACAATAATTCATCAAAAGTAAATTCTTCAGATAGCGTACTTTGAGGTAGTAAAATGAGTACCAACTTGATATACTTTAGTCAAAATTTCCAGCTTTTATGGTATAGCCGATGTGTTGAAGGTAAGGCCGGTATCCTTTCTAAAAAAAATCGTATAACATGAAAGAATCGATACTGAGCTTTGTTAGGGAATGAAATACTCCATCCAGTAGTGTAATAAAAGAGTTTTGTCCCATTTGTGGTAAAACTGCCCCCCCCCAACCATTCTCCACTCCACCATCCCACATATTCCATCACAGTCTAACACCACAAATTCTGCTGCAACTACTCACTCTTCAGAGTCTCGCCGAGTAAGTGAAGAGGGTTCCCTCCTCTCCTCCAATTCTTCATTACTGGATGCTTTCAGGAGCACACCCTCATCACTGGCTGTAGATTGAATTTCTTCCTTTCGCTCACGATTGCGGTCAAAATCTAGTCGTTCAACCACCGATGTCCTGGCTTCTGCTTTTTCCCTTTATTAAAAAAGTGAATACATTTGTATAGACATGATGAAATTTCATTATCTAATATAGCCAAATAAACCTCAAACAAAACAACATACAAATTCAAAGAAAACAAAAAACACTCCCCACCCTTTCTCCCACAAACATTGGTCTCCGCCCCTCCAAAAAAAGCAACCCAACTAAAGCAACTAAAAAACAAAGTCCAGGAGTATGAAATGGCTATTTCACAAGTAAGAAACAAAAACAACAGAAAAGCATAAAAGCTCTTCTCTCATCTTTAGCAAGACAATACCTACAAACTGAACACTTCAAGCAGTAACAAGAACTGTGTTGAAATACAGAACAGGAAATAGTGAATTTCAGAAAATGTACCTTCTTGACCGCTCAGCAGCTTCTCTTTCCAAACGCTCTGCTTCCTCTCTGTCTTGCTCTTCTTTTTGTTCCTTTTCAACTTTTTCCCTTTCTAACCTTTCCTGCTCTTTTGATCTGCTTCTTCCTTGGCAAGAGCCACATAATATTCATCTCTCAGTTGGAAGAACCTACGACGTAAAAAAGGGATAACAATTTAATGAAAATAATTTATCTATCACAGGTTTTCCCTCCAAGCTCGACAGGATTCGAGTCATCACACTGTCTATCTAGTAATCATAGACATCATACTTATATGAACAAGGGCAAGATAATTTCAATCTAATAACGTAACTCAGAAATATAAATTGCTTCTAAGCAACATGCTTTTAATGCCTTTTTTGTGCCATCTTTAGTAGAAGGAATAATTATTCCAAAGGTGTGGTTTTGTTATCAATTGTATTCTTTAAAATGACTGTAATAGATGATAAGAAACAATAAAGTCGTTGATAATGTACAACTGTTAAAGACAATCAGATTTTTAAAACCAGAAGTTGGACAGAAAATATCGCAAGTTACTGATTTCACATTGGCAATTCATGAGCAAAAGGGGTAATCCAGGTGAAACCGTCACTACTTACTTTCTCCTGGTGAGCACGGCCCTTACATAAGCTTGTATATAAACCACAGCCTTGCGTTGGTCCAAAAAGCCACGACGCGCAAGATAGCACCGGTAGTGATTTTGTATCAAAATAGCAGCACACTGCTGGAGCTGCATCAGCTGGTATTCTTGGAAATTCCTTTGAGACAAATACCTGCGAACATATTTCTGTGTTGGAAGGAAAAACAACAGATCGGTGAATACTTTTGTTGGTATGTGTGTGAAAAAGGGACAAGGGGGGGGAGGGAGGGAGGGAGGGGGAGAGGAGGAGAGAGAGAGAGAGAGAGAGAGAGAGAGAGAGAGAGAGAGAGAGAGAGAGAGAGAGAGAGAGAGAGAGAGAGAGAGAGAGAGAGAGAGAGAGAGAGGGAGAGAGAGAGAGAGAGAGAGAGAGAGAGAGAGAGAGAGAGAGAGAGAGAGAGAGAGAGAGAGAGGAGAGAGAGAGAGGAGAGAGAGAGAGGAGAGAGAGAGGAGAGGGAGAGAGAGAGGGAGGAGAGGAGGGAGGGAGAGAGAGGGGAGAGAGGGAGAGAGAGGGAGAGAGAGGGAGAGAGAGAGAGAGAGGAGAGAGAGAGGGGAGAGAGAGAGAGGAGAGAGAGAGAGACAGACAGACAGACAGACAGACAGACAGACAGACAGACAGACAGACAGACAGAGAGACAGAGAGACAAAGAGACAGAGAGAGACAGAGACAGAGAGAGAAATGATTTGGATTGAGTGAGTGAAACAGACAAGCAGACAGAAAAACAGACAGTCAAAGTAAACGCAAACAAACAAAGAAACGCAGAAACAAAGAGACTGACAGAAACAATATGTTTACCTGCACAATGATAGCTGCCTCCTGAGCCGGATAAATCCCTTTTCTCTCCAGGCAGGTTTTGGCCCATCTTTGGATGGTCACCACACGGTACATGATAGCTCTGTGTAAGGCCTCGTCAAGACGCATTTTTCTCTGACTCTCTCAAGAAAACCTACAAGAAAAGTTGATATTTGAATCGACACAATTCTTAAAAAATGAGTATGGATATCCTCTCTGTGCTAGGATGTGTTTATTCAGTTTCATACAGTACTAATGGTCTAAGAACACGCTGCCTAACAGTATGGTCAACCCGCCAGCATACCATTCTCTGGAAACAGATTTTTTATACAAATTGGCCTCCTGACAACGTGCTGGGGTGGACAAACAACACGATTTTCAACAAATGTCTTATTTAGTCAAATTTGTAGATGATCATGCAATGCCTCTCAGCTGTAATATAATAGTGCCGATAACGAACTCTCTACCTTCCAAATGGCAGGGTGCCAATTTCGTCCACCTGATCCAAGCAAGCAATGGCCATTATCTAGCATAGACCATTAACAATGAATCTTACTCTACCTGCCAGGCATGCTAGTGTCACATTGCAAAATGAACAAAGGTCTAAATCCTTCATTGCTTAATGTATGTTATGAAAACTATTGAGGTTAATCGAGCCAATAAAATCAAAGATGCGTGTCCAACCAATATGGTGCTGGTGAATAAGAAAGTTTGATTGATTTATTGCGTTTTAACAGGTAGGAATGAATGACCATTGGCTGCATCAAGTTAGGTGTTTCAATCTCCCAAATCGCATGTTCTTATACCGCTACTACTGCACAGTGTTAGATGATTTTTATCAAACAAAACTTCTCAGTTGAAATTGAATTGTTCTTCCCAGTATCGAAACTGTAAAAGTCAGCTTAGTTCCCATGTCATATATTATGTTTCCTGTTTTTATCAAAATTTGATGTACTGGATGTGAAAGTGTCTAAATAACAATTTTGTATTGAGCGCTAAAATGGCTTTCTGGTCGGTATGTCAGAAATTCAGATGGAATATTCATACCTAACATAATTTATAGAGTTTCAATGATATTTACTCTGAGCACAAATGCAGTGACCTCAGTGTGAATTCAGAGAAAACAGCAAAATGGAACACATGTGAGAGTGAAAAAAAAAGAAGTGAGCCCTACCAGTAGTACCCGCTGATTGCCCAAGTCTAACATATAGAGGATAATGCAATAAAAAACACAATACCTAACTTCGAAATTTGAGAGAACCTATAAAGGACATGTTTCTATAACTATGAGCATAAAACTTTAAGAAATCTTACATTATGAAAATTTTGTATTAAAGAAGCAACTCAGAAGATAACAACGTATAGAAATCTAAAAATAGTTACCTTGTTAATACCAATCTGATAGTTTTCATGATTTAAAATGCATAGACTGAAGAAAGTTTTCGATGTCTGCTTTGGCATGTACTTTCTTGCGAGGTAACAAAATTTTATAAAGCTGGATAAATTCCTGAAAAAGAAATTAAAAGGCAAATGAACACAGGATTCACAATACACAATTTTTAACTCAGCAAAGTGATTTATATGTTTGAATATGTGTCTGTGTATTAGTTAAGTGTGTGTATGCATGTGTGTGTTTGCGTAAAAAAGTGTGTGTATAGAGGTGTATGTTTGCCTGAATGGATGTAAACAGTGTATCTACATTCCCATGTTTGTATGTATGTGCGTACATACATATGTACATATCTATGTATATATGTATGTATTAATATTTGTGTATGTATGTATGCATGTATGTATGTATGTATGTGTGTGTGTGTGTGTGTGTGTGTGTGTATCTGTAGGACTCATTTAAAACAATAGCCAAAGGACTCACCTGAAATAAGAGCCTGTAGTTATACCCTGACTGCCTTATCTTGACTGTTGCCAGCATGCCTGTATACTTCAGCTGTCTGGTGACCAAGGCCTCATTAAACCAAGAGGGAGCCTGGCAAACAAGGATAAGAATTAAACTTTTGTCATAGGCAAGGTATCCATGGGTTTGTTTAATAAGAATTTATCCTGTCCACCATTTGAACTGATCTCAGGGTGAATTAAGAAGAAACAGCTAGATGAAAGAATAAGTAAAAAAAATGAAAGGAAAGAAGTATCCATAGGAGCAAATTAAAATTTTTGAGTCAACGTAAACTACTTTCTTACATGATTTCATTTCAAAGATATTCTATTCCTTGACCTTTAAAAACCTCTTCTTGCCCTTGATCTTCTAGTTCTTCCTGTTGTTCTTGTTCTTGTTCTTCTTTTTCTACTTCTTCTTTTCTTTTTCCTTCCTCTTATTCTTCTTTGATCATATTTTGTTACAGTAACAAACCTTTGTCATTTCCTTCACATCCTCCACCCCCCCCTTCTCCCTCCCCTTGCCCATTCTTCTTGCCTTCTCATTCTTCTTTTTTTCCTTTCATCTGCATACTCATTTTTGTTTTCAATTTTCATTACAACCACATACCCGCATGAAAACATCAATATGCAAATGCTCCCATTGAGTTATGGATTCTCATGAAAATGCAATGTGAATGGTTGTTTCTTTATTTTTCATGGTCTATCCATTAAACATGAGTAAATGTGACTGATATTAAATTCCGTTGCAGCTGCAGGTGGGTTCAAGAAACACAAAATGAATCTTAAAAGAGGGCAGTAAAAAGAGGAGCTTTATGGCAATACCTTTTTCGTTGTTAGATTTTATACACCGTATGAAGTAGGGATTGGCTTGGTCTAGAGTTTTCATGAGACGGTTCAGGGAATCTGTTGAAAAATGCATAAAATGCAAATAATTTACTGGAAATAAATAGACATCTGAAATCTTTTAAAACTGCACATATCTGATCATTCAGCTGACATTTCACATAATTTAGGCAGACATATAAGCTCTTCATGCCTTTCAAATGTAAGGTTCACACAGTGCATGAAACATGCAACATGTTTTCTCCTTTTCTAATCAATAACACTCATACATTAAATGACAGAAGAAAAATCGTGACACCAAAGAAATATAGATAATCACTGCTTTTAAGCTTTTCTTTCTGTCTTTTTTTTCTCCCCATTAGATCTTAAGTACTTACAAACACATTTTGATTGATTTTTTTCAATTACAGAAAATGTCAAAACCACATAGAAGTATATTATCTCCGGCAATGTATTGATTCACCAAAGTTTGTATTTTCCTATACAAGCTCTCCTTACAAACAGCAGCCACATTACGATGACTTCCTGTACCGTGAGAGATTCGACTTGTTCCTAGATAGCTTGGGTCATCACGAAATAAGAACAACAAATCTTATACAAAGCTTACAACATTTAGACAGTTATGATTGATCAACCAGAGAGGTCGGACTTGGTGGTACAGAGGCAGGGTGTCGGCCTCTCAAGCAGAAGATCATGAGTTCAAACCCTGATGATTGAAAAGTTTTCTCAAATTCTTTTGAAGAACACCCATCCCCCAGGTCCAGATAGGTGGATCAACACCTAGTCCCATCAGAGATAGATGATAAATAGGAGGTCCCGAGAGGGAGATCACAACACCCTGTATGCATTAAAGATCTCTTGGCTGTTTACAGGGCAGCTCAGGTAAAAATCAAAAATCCAATTGAAAACCACTAAGATCACCTTAGTGGTGGATGTGGGTGAAATCAAATCAAAGCAAGACCAATCAGACTTCACCCAATCCGTCATGTGATCTCAGGACGAATAAAGATGAAAGATGACAGACGAAAACAAAAGGGTGAAAGGAAAGAAAGAGAATGTAACAACGGCTCTTAGGAAGCCATCCATACAATATTATGCGTGCACCACAGAAATCCAAAATATCCACAAGCCCTATTAGCTATCAAAGCTTCTGACGACCCTGGACTAGTATCAACGATACCATACATGACAAGAAATGCTGGATCATTAAAAACACTTTTGTTGTAAAAAAAGACAAGCAGAATTTGCTATTTCTGAGACAAACATCAAATGCAAGGAGAAATGAGGATCTCACTGAGAGAAGAAATACCTGAAACTGGGCTCCTACAGTAGGTGGTTGTTTTTGGAACCTGAGCTTCGGCAACCCCCCTTGCATGGTACGACCTGCAATGGCCTTTAGTGCTTTGATGTCACGAAAACTCTGTAACAAAAAGAATAGAAATCTTGTTTTTTTATTTACCTTTTACTTTTTATTTTCTTGCCCTCTTTTACACTGTAAACTAATGCTGATAACCTAGGGATGGGTAAATTACTCAGTATTCACATTTACATTGATTCAATAACATTTTAAGATGTGCTCTCATTTAATTTTAAGAATATCACAAAAGAAGGGGAGAAAAATAGTATAGTAAATATTCTTAGTGGCATCAGTGGCCGAATGGTTGGGCTAAAGGACTGGAAATCATGAGGTCCCAGTTCGAACTAGCAAAGCTAGGTCTGCCGTCGTGTTCTTTGGGAATGACACTAAACACGTATGTCCGCCCTCTACCCAGGTGCAAATGGGTACAAGCACTAGCTTAGGAGTAAACATCTGCATCAGACTAGTGTCCTGGTCAGGAGGTGATTATTATCACCTGTTCTGCTTCACGCTACAGAAACCAGGATCAGCTCCGGCTCTATGGGCTGTAACGGCCTTGAAGGAGCTAACATACTTACTTACATATTCTTAACTACCTACCAATGAAGGCCGCTGTCTAGGCTTGAAAGACTTATTTTTCCTGAAAATAAAAATGGCATTATGTTCAAATGATGAAGCACCAAAAAAAATAATTTAACTTTAGAATCAAACAAAGGCATGTTCATGAAAGATTTTTTACAGGAAATTCATAACCTTAAACTGAGATAAACACAAATTCAATCTTTAACAGAGGATTCAAGAAAAAAGAAATGAGTTTTTTGCTATTATGTTCATTATCTTTAGCATTGAGCAATGAAAATACAATATGATATATTTGCTGTTGCCTCAAATAATGTCATTCCCTAATTTAAAATAACACCAATATCATGTAACAAGCTATCTGAGATTTGCTTTTAACTCGTCCTCCCTTCTTTGAAATAAAATCAATGTCATGTAATGAGCTATCTGAGTAAAAGAAACCAAAACTTAACAAGCTAGTGATCTCATATCCTATCCCACACTTTTATTTCGAGTATATCCCCTGACTAAAATCCTTACTTAACACTAAATGCTGGTCTAAACCCTAAGTTTTAATATTACGTGAAGCCTTAAATCCAAACTCAATTCTAGGCCTTGTCAAACAAACTCTTAAACTTTTCAATGCATGATGACCCTACAATGGTCCTAGGCTTGCTTCAATGCTCTTCACTGATCCCACTCCCTGACTCCTACTCTGCTGACCTCAACCTTACTCACCTCAAGCCCTGCATTCAACCAATCAAATGTTTACGTAAAAAACTACCCACTAATCCGCCTCCTTTACACTCTTCTCTACTTTGCATGCTTATAAAATCTACATGTACCTAAAATAATAATTATAATAACAATGATAATAATGATAATAATAATAATAAATGATAATAATAATAATAATAATAATAATAATAATAATAATAAATAATAATAATAATAATAATAATAAAATAATAATAATAATAATAATAATAATAATAATAATAATAATAATAATAATAATAATAATAATAATAATAATAATAATAATAATAATAATAATAATAATAATAATAATAATAATAAATAATAATAATAATAATAATAATAATAATAATAATAATAATAATAATAATAATAATAATAAGACATATTTTATTTCCTGATTATCTCAGCAAAAATTTGCTATGACATCTCTCGTTAATGAATTAATGAAGCCAAAAGACAAAAAAAAATACTGGTGCTGGTGATTAGTAATGATTTTCGGGCTAGCATTCTGACGTTATTGATTAGTATGAAAATCTGGTTACTGTTTCAAGCATGAACAACTGCGTATATCATTTTGATCCCCAATCGTATATACATAAATTTATTTTATATATATATATATATATATATATATATATATATATATATATATATATATATATATATATATATATATATATACTCTACAAGTATAGCATTATGTGTCCATACAATCATATACATAGTCCTACTCAATCTATTTTCCTAGAAAAATGAAACATATTATATCACTAAACTTCAAGAGTTACAGGCATAAGAAACGCTATGCTTCAGTTATGTGGGAAATTAACAAAAGCAAAAATGAAATGTGAGAAACATGTTACTGAAGTCAAATGAAAGAATAATATATGGAATACATTTTTAAATTCACACCAGGAAAAGTCAGAAGTTTATCAAATTGTCTAATAGATTCAGCATTCAATATGAAAATGTGCATAACAAGGAACTATCATCATGAGAAAAATTTTTTCAATTTGTGCTTTTAAAATGGAGTTGGTCTTTTTTCATTTTTTCTCTTTGTTTTCGTTCTTTTTTTTTTCTCAAAGTTAAGACTTTTTCTGAGAATGTTAATTACATGATCTACTTTGGCAATGTTTTATCAAGATTTTTATTGAATTTCTATTATCAAATAAAATAATTTTCCTTCAATGATTTTGGATGATGCTAATAGAATAAAATATCTTTAATAAAATTGGAGGACCAATAAAGCTTAACTGTGGTTAAGTATTAAAAGAGTCATTTCCCTGTTGAAAGAATAGTCTTTTAGAAAAATTTCACCAAATAAGATCATGAATAAAATTTTCACAACAATACACACGAACAATATGTATATATGTATAATAGGAAGCTGGCGAGCATTAGATGAAAAGCAAACTACATCAAATATTTTGTATTTATGAAAAAAAAAAAAGTTTATTAATATCAAATTATTATTTAGGTTTTATAAGTATTTAGTTCACAGCCTATTCCCTGTTAGCATATAAAAATAAGTTTCTATTCTCATGTAGTAAACTGGCATTTTTAATGGAAAAGATGCATTCTCTTCTTCATTACTATTTTTTAAACATTTTTTTTCCAATGTGATTTTCTTTCTTTAAAAGATATGCCTAGAAGCTACTTTACATGAGAAGCTTGCGAGCCTGCGAATAATCCTGGCATCCGAGTCAGGCAAGCTGTATAGCAGTAACTCCTGATGGACTTGGTCACGGTATTGGAGATTCCCAGGCCAGCTCTCGCCCTCAATTCTAGGCAAGGTGTAAGAGCACGGAAGGGAGGGAGCACTCCTGTGACAGGGCTGTACAGACAACGGCAAACTAGATCACACTTAGGCAAATGGAGAAGCGTGCACTTCACAACTTAGGAGTCAAAGATGTACCAGGAGTGGGTACAAAGGGTTATTGTAGTTTAAGATTAGGTCAAGAAAAAGAGGAGAGAAACCATTTGTCACTGAACAATATAAGTTAGCATTTCTCAGACTTTAAGATTCTGGCGGTTACCATTTTGGTAAAAACAATCTATTGGTATATAAATTTTGTTTTTTAAACGAAAAGAGAGGTGAAAAGAGTAATGCAGAGACGCAGAACTGCAAAGTGAAAATTTCACTTAGTTCCTGTGTGTCAGGTCAGATTTGATTTTAATCAATTTCTTTATTTAGCCATGAATCAACATTTTTCCAAGGTCTGGGAAATGCTACTTGAGTTCATTTTTAAACTGGGGAATAGTCTGGGATCTTGTCAATCAATAGTTTAAGTTGTAGAAAATGGAAAAAGACTAGCAAAACAGTGCAAGTATTAACACAATACATTAAATCACTGGGGAAAAAAGTGTCAAACACTAAATGAGGATCAGATCAAAATTTTGTACAATGCACAACAGCAGCATGCCAATATTTTAAGTCATTTTGTTTACTTATATAATTTCTTTGCAAAAAAAAAGAAAACAATAACAAAAAACAAAAATCTACACATATCAATCTCTCAATTATTTTTGCTGGCACTATTTACAAAGAAAGAAAACAATGTTTTATACTAAAAACCAATTTTAAAATATCTGCAAAAATGGCTATAATAAGTCATAAGGTCCTCACGCATGAAGTGTACTGTCAGTCAAAATAAAAGACCTAACTATGGAGACAGAGGACTATAAAATGTGATCTTCTGCCACCTCCTTGCCAGGAAATTTGAGCAGTTAAAACAAACATGAGTCTGCTGATCGATCACTTTGAAACAACCATTATTCTGCCTAAAAAAGCCCATCCTATAATTATTATCATTATTATTATTATCATTACTATTATTATTATTTTCATCATCATCATTATCACAATTTGTTTCTTTCATTCTAATAATCAAGGCCATTCGATAGTTTCCCTCGGCCATTGGGAATTAAAAAAGTTTCTATTATCAAACGGAATTATTATTCTAGCTCACAAAAGCAGAAGAAAAAAAGATGAGAAGAGAGAATAACCATAAGAGCCTTGAGTACATCGGTGTGCAATTGAGAAAACAGTTACTGTGATTCTAAGATCTGAGAGAGAAAACTTTTGGAAAAGAAAAAAACAAAAAACAGATCCTTTACGAGAAAAGATTACACTTCTATATTTGGTCAAGCACAATAGCGAAATACACACATCGCTGACTCAAATTCTATATTCCAGTCACTTGTGTTCTCCTCTTTCACTTTTTCTTTTTTCTTTTCTTCAAACAAAAAAAACACTTTTTTTTTTACATGTGAGCATTCAATGCCATGTGAAGAGATCTTGGAAAATTAGTCTCTCCCATTCGACAGGTTCAAAAAGGCATACAAAGGGCCCAGATGTAGATAAGCATTTTGTTAATAAAGGGTGGTGAAACAGCTACTGGTCAAATTCAGAGTTTCATTCCACTATCAAAAGCCGGTTTTGTACATTCCCAACTTTGACTCACAGAATCCGGCGTAGAACAGCGGCAGTCAAGCCACATGATAAAACCTAACATAAGAAGTTGAGGGGCAAAATTGTCTTATTAAAGGTGTATAACTAATCGAAATCATTAATAAAAGGAAATAAATTGCATCTAGATTTCATGATTGTTATATTTTCCTGTATTTTTCAGCTTGACTCCTTGTACATAATAACTATATAAACACTCAGAAAATACACAACGATCTGAAATACTGATTGCCATATAATCCACATTGATATCTTGTGACTTTCATCTTTATTTATAAGCTGAATATTGTTATTCTTTTACTATTGCACTAGTGCAGCAACCCGTTTACAAAATGAATAAACAATGCTAGAGATCGGTTTGAATGTCTAGATCTAGATTTATTTGGTCTTGAATCAAAGCCTCATTCCTATAACAACATATTTCACCTCATGCATGGGATTGGATCGGGTATTGGTCTAGATCTAGAGAATCTGCTCTTGCTTCTGTATTATTATCTAGATCTGGTCTAGATTCTAGATCTAGATCTACATCATTGTCAACATTGTAATGTGAAGTTGACAGAACCTCACGTTTTCGCTTTGCTCTTGCTTCTAGATCTAGATCTATGTTGTTATCATTATCTAGAGCTAGATATGGCCTTGATTCTAGATCTACGTCACTGTCAACATTGTTACCGGTACGGGAATTTGACTGTACCTTTCGTTTTCGCTTGGCATTTCGAGTATGGTAGCTAAGGCTTTGCTTTCGCTTACCCATCAAGAATACAATTACAATTGGCTAGTAATTTACACAAACATGGGCTAAGCGGGGCGAAGACTGTGAACATTTGAATCACATTGGTCTTGGTTTACTTACAGATCTATTAGATGACAGTATTTTACTAAATGTACGGCCAAAATTCTTTGAAGAAAATGGCCAAAATGGTGTCTCAAGGATTTAATGTTTCTTAGTAACAGCACATCTTTAAACCACTAAATGCATTTATAAGGTTATAGAATGATGAATTTTAAAGGATTAGGGCTGCAAACCCAATCACCAAATCGTCAAATATTATTAGGTACAGGCATTTGGCGCTAAATGACTCAAACTGGTATAATTACATTGACTTCCTTTCATTTATTTACTACGGTCGTTTGGTAGAAGCAAGGCTTCAAAGTCTTAATGGCTGTCTTCATTCGTATAAATAATTCAAGACTCAAATCGCAGGAGTAAAGATATAACAGCTGTTGCCATAATTCTAGATAGGCCATTGTTGATTCCCATCGATTCTCTAACTCCATGTGCAATTTGAGGTTTGAAATCAGTCGTTCCTGAGATTTGCTCAGTCTAAGTTTTGCTCATGAAATAGTCTTTTTTTTTTATTATATAAGATTCATTACCTGAAATCAAAATTTCAGTTTCACAAATGTTACAACATTAATACACCAAAAATAGTTCACGTTCTTGAAGGTGATAAAATATGCTGAGACTAATATAAAAACTTTTTAAAAGCACTATGGGTCAGCCTTTGTCTTCCGTAACAAATTTACTAGGTGTCAATCTGACAAATAAAGGAGCTTAACAATTCTCTGGATGACAAATACATCTTCTTAAAATTTGAAGAATTATAGCTATAAAAATATCATACACATTCATGTAAGTGAAATTATATTAAAAATCATGAACGTACAAAGGAGCAAACATAAGCCAGGATGCAAGCACAACATGGGGTAGAACTGGGAACAAATTGTTCATTTAAAAAAGGAAAAAAAGGAAACAAAAAGGACATGAGTGGCAACCCAAGAATAGGATGAGATGGAAATATAGGCAAAACAGAGGAACATGGTTAAACAGAAGAAAGACAAATAAAAAAATAACCTGATTCCATTAACAAAAATTATTTGTTTCTTCATTTCATCTGCACAAAGATTAAGCATGAGCCACATAAACAAACCAAAAAAGTAAACAAAAAGTATAACAAAAAAACCAAGCCCTTCATGACAAAAAGATGTTTCTGGTGCCCAGTTCAATGTTAAAAATCAACATAGTTGGACCAAAAAGCCTTACTTGAGCAAATTTTCACTGAAAGTATCTTGTAATGAGGATCTGACAATCTCTTGAGAAAAAGAAAGAACTCTCACTCCTGAAAAAAAAAAAAAGGTCAATTTGGTGACAGTTCTCAAGTAAATGCCAACTAATGAGGAAGACATTTTTCATTGAAAAAGATTAGATTTTTAAAAAGGGAATTAATTCAATGTCTTATCATCTCTATGATCACACATGTAAAAAAAAAAACAACAAAACTGATGACATTAATGAAAAAGAATGTGAACTATCAGGAGCAACTGCAAATCAGCTAACTGTTTTTATACAACGGCCATTGATAATAATTTATAGCTCAAAGTGAAACAGGTTTATTCAAATTGATTTATTCAGTCCATCTGACACAAAGATAAAGATAAAGATGGATTTATAGGCTGTATCGCCAAACAAGGGCTGGCTCACTGACTGTACATCATTTAGTAGCAGGCCATTTCATTCAAAGTCCTTCTCAACTCCCTGGGGAGCCACAGTACAACAGCCTGGTAGGTGCTTCATACTAATGCTGTCACAAGATCTTTCTCTACCTCTAGCTGGGTACTCATTCACACATGCCAAGTGAGGAAAGTAGAGTGAAATGCCTTTCCTGAGAGTACAACGTTGTGAAAAAAAGTTGTCGTAACTACAAGCTCACAACACTATAGTTTAGCTACAACGCCTCTACAACATAATACTTTCGAGCTCAATTGCACCATTGCCTTGAATTTCCATTACTTAGTATCAATAAGAACCTTAAGAGTTTGAGGGCATGAAAAGTGCAAGATATGAAGAAGTCTTTTTTATGCCTATTTTTTCTCTCTCCCTGCTTTTTCAAACAAGATCTTACCTCCATTCTTCCTGTGTTTTTCCCCAGCTTTAATGAAAGCAAAATAACATCTGAAGAAAGCACGGACTACGGACCAGCGTAGAACGGCAACAGGATCAATTCCTGTAAAGAATTGGACAAAGATTTTTGGATAAACAAACTTCACTGTGACAGTGTCTCAAACTAATCAAAGGTGTTCATTTGTATGCAACATTCAAAAACGTGTAATCAAGATATCACAAAGAGTCATTTCTGCAACATCATTATCATTGTCACTTTTTCATTATGCATTGTATCATTCAAAAACTTAACTCAACAACCAAAATGACTAAAAGTAAATATTGCAGTGACTTCAAAGGTTGATTTTAAAAGAAATTAATAATATGAAAATAGCATTTGAAAAAAAAACACTAAAATAATTGTCCGCTAAATATTAACATTAGTAACAAAAAGATAAGGAACATAAAAAGAGGAAGGAGAAATAAAATTATGACTTTAGTCATAAATATGCTGTCAATTATGCAATGGTATATACTCACCCATCAATTCTCTCACAAATGTGAGACTACTTTTCTTTAATGCAGCAACAATTTCAAAAGTTGTATCAAATCAACATTTTCTCTCTGAAATCCTGTAAAATAATAAAACAGGATAAAAGCTGTCATTCAAATCTGTAAAATCATTACTCCAGGATGCTCCTCATTAAGTTTTCCTTTAAGAAAAGGGAAAAATTTCAACTGTTTGAATGTAATTTTATTTTATATTGTTATGTTTTGAAACTAATATTTTCTGACAATTACAACAACAAAAAAGAAAAGAAAAGATTTAAAAAACTAAAGAAAAGAAAAATTACCATTACCGACATGGACAGATGAAAATAAACTGTACCTTGGTAAAATACTTGACACGTCCTGCATAATGTATGATGCTGAAAGATCCCTCTTTAAGCTGGGGCACCTGGTAGTGAGGTTGTTCTTATGGTGGTGGGTGAATTTGTGCAAAAGGGTCTCATTTGTCGCTGCTGGGAAGCTGATAATGGCAATGAATGCGAAAGTTTATCACTTTGGTTAGAACTAATTTTCATGCTCATGATGTAAATCATAGTCAGTTGTTCAATGGATCATAATCCATGCCTGCATTTCTTTATCAGATTATTTATATCTTGATATCCTCCATAGTATATTCAATCTTCTAAACACACAAACTTTCATCAACTTCAGCATTTATTTCACACATTCTGTATTTTCTCATACTCTTTTTAGTATGAAGTTGATTCTTCTTTCCCCCCTCGAAATCTTTGCTATAGCCCCTGAATCTGAGATCACCAAATAGAGTGGTCAGAGTAAATTGCAATGAGACAAAACAAAATTTTGTACTTTTTTTTTCTATATTAAAGAAAAATTTCCTTAGAAATCTCTCAGCTGCATCAGAGAATGAGCTTTTGACCAAATATGTTTTTAACTTACTTGCATTCCTCATCCAACAAACAAAATAGACCACTAGGACGTTTATAGAAAAGTTCCAAGCTGCCAGTATTGTCAATAAATTCAATGTTTTTCCACTGGATGCCTTCACGTTGATATTCCTCCTGAAGAGAGTTTTAGATAACAGAAACAAATCAATGAAAACATTTTTTATTATTGCCTTTAATTTTCTTCATGTTTTTCACCATTGTATCAGCTTAAACTTCAATTTCCTGTTCAGAGATTAGATATCTGGATACTAATTGAACAAATTTTCATATCATGCAATATTATCATTTGAGAAGGAGAGAGGACATGATTATGATTGAGGTATGATGAAGGAGAGAACTGTTACAGAGAGACAATGCTGACGACAATCATTACCACTTATATGACTTGAAATTCATTACAAAAAAGTTCCCAAATCATTAAACATAGTGTATAAATGAATCTGGAATGAAATTAAATATCGCTAAAAGCTAGCAGAAACTACCCACCTGCTCAAATTTAAATATATGTTGGTTGAAGTAGTACTGCAAGTGCTCATTTGCATAATTGATGCAAAATTGCTCAAAGCTGTTGCGACCAAAATCTTCAAAACCAAAGATGTCCAAAACACCGATGGAATCACCCTCGTGATCAGAATCGTGTTTCTTTGCCAAAGAGCCTGGTTGACTTTAAGAACAATCCAATCAAATAAGGCTCCATAAATGCATTTGGCCATGGCATCACGGGTAGCTATTGCCTTTGGAACAAGAAGAGACATATTGGTATTGAGGGGTGTGCTGATCTTTATAGATACCCATTAAGTGTTAACCCATGTAAAGCATTTGACTAATTCTCTTGAAAACTTCTTACAAGGCATATTTGTCTTGAAATGGACTTATCGCTCAGATCCCACCGATAGATAATGCTACAAAAAATATCAAAATTTTCATGGCAAAATAATGTTTGCCCATAATATTTAATTATAAAGGCTGTAAAGAAATTCATCAAATGTGCATGGATGGGCGGAATGTGAATCGGTAGGTGGGTTGATGCTTTAGCAGGGAGTCAAAAGAGGGAAGGGAGAGAAAGAGCAGAGAGAGAGAGAGAAAAGCAGAGATAGAGAGACAGAGAGAGGGGAGAGAGAGGAGAGAGATAGAGAGATGGAGAGAGAAAGAGAGAGAGAGATGTGAGTGAGTGAGTGAGTGAGTAGTGAGTGAGGTGAGCAGTGAGTGAGTGAACAGTGAGTGAGTGAGTGTGTGTGTGTATTTGTGTCTGCATGTGTGTATGTGTGCGCGTGAGTGTGTGTGTGTGTGTGTGTGTGTGTTTTCCGGCGTAAATCTCCAATATGTTTGAATTTGGTTTTGGGTGGTACTAAAAATCTAGAATCTTGAGATCTTAAAGTTCTTATGGATATACATGAGTTAATCATTTCTTGAATATACAAAGGGGCTGAGGACTCGAAAAATTGTAACAGAAAAGAAAAATTTGTATTCAACCCTAGCTTTTACCTGTAACCAGTGGAGTCTCTTAAAATTTCTTGCATACTTATGTCAAATCGGGATTTCCTAAGAACTAGCCTAGCTACGCTAATTTGCACTCTCTAAACTTTCTTAATTTTTATATCTGTGAGATCCGCTCATATCAAATTGCAGTAGTCAAACCATGACAAAATCAGGGATGACACCAGTGTTTTCATGGACACAGGGGGGAAGAGGATTTCATTTGAAGATTTCTCTGAGCTCAAAATAAAATATCTTTATTATGTGATTTATTTGAAAGTCCATTGAAAGATTGCTGTCAAGAAAGACACCAAAATTTTTGCTTTTCGAAAAAGGCAGCTAATATATCTGTGATGAGATAGATGCTATACCAAAGAAAATTTTCAGTTTTATCATCATTAAATTTCAATTTAATTCTTTTCATTCGTGATTTGACAGTATGGCAGCAGTTTTCAATGTAAATCGCAAAAAATGGAAGATTCGATGGAAAATATTCTTTTAAAACTTGGATATCATCAGCATACATTTGATAATTATGCGATCTTATAGCTTGACTTAAGGACAACGTATAAAGAATGTAAAGAACAGGACCTACAACTGATCCTTGTGGAACACTATATTTTAAAGGGAGTTTATCAGAGTATTTTCACCAATTTATATTGTCTAGATTCTTTCAGTAAGGTAAAATTTAAACTAGGACAAAATATTATCTTAAATCCCAAACGTCTGATATAATCTGTCTAGAAGAATTGAATGGTCTATTGTGTTAAATGTAGCCAACAGATCGAGTAGTGTAAGAGAATTAAACTATATCATTATCACATGAAGTTAGAATAAAAGAAACAAAAAGAAATGGAATTATTTAATAAGTTAGAATATCGTTTAATATTGTAAATCAAAAGGATATAATGTACATTATTCTATTTAGAAGATATGAACAGTGAATAAAGATTTTGTATGAAAAAAAATTAAAATTTTAAAAAGAAAGGACAGTGGACTCACATCTTCCATTTTGTAGTTAATGATAAACGTTTCATCACCAGCAGTTGTTCTTTTCTGTGTCAGAGCCTCTAAGACATATTTTTCCTTGACCTGAAGTAAAACATATTCAAATTCAATCTAACAATTTTAACATATTCCTTTGAAACAACATCCATATCATTATCGACAGTGAAACTGTCTAAACGCGGGAGTCGGCATGACATAATTTTTTTAGGAGAAGCAAAATACGTAATGAATCATTGAATGGGACTGCAAACACTATGTTATGCTTTTTAACCCTGATAGATGGTGAGGCTGCCACCTTGAGATCCCTTCAGGCCTTGTTATTTTCTGTCAGGGTTAACTCCCTTAGCCTTTAGTGATTCAAGACCAGCATGCAAGGCAACAGGTTGTTATTTTCTGTCAGGATTAACTCCTTTAGCTTTGAGTCATTCAAGATCGGCCTGCTAGGAAACAGGTTGTTATTTTCTGTCAGGGTTAACTCCCCTTAGCCTTTGGTCAGTCAAGATCGGCCTGCAAGGCTGCAGGTTGTTTTCTTTCAGGGTTAACTCCCGAAGCCTTTGGTCTGCCAAGACCTGCCTGCAAGGCAGCAGGAGACTAGTAAGGCGGGATCATCTACTCCCCCGAACAGGTGCATAGACCTGTCCACTGTCCGGGAAGATTTTATTTGGGGGAAAATCGTGAAAACTTTTCAACCATCGGTGGGGCTTGAACCCACAACCTTTGGGTTGAAAGGTCAACATCTTGCCTCTGGACTACTGAATCCCCCATATACGTGGAAAGGATCTTTTAAAACAAATGAAACTCTTCATCAACATGCAAATTACAAAGAATGTTAAAAGAGCAAAGAATCACATTATGTTCAAATTAATTTTCAAAAAATCTTTCTGACAAATTTTCATAACACTAACACATTGTGACCATCATTAGTCTTGAAGATGGTAAATATAGTTACTAGAATTCAAGACGGACGATAAAAAAAAGCATAGAGAGCATTAATACTTACCTTAAGAAGAGATGAAACAGTCTTGACTGTCTCTTCATTCTTCACTGTAAAAATCCGACCGTCAAAGGTGTTGATCACCCTTTTCTGAAATTAAAAACAAACAACAGGAAAATGACATTCAATATTGAGCACCATCAACTTCAATCTTTAAATAACAATGCTTGGTTGTAACTAAAATTTGTTTAAGGTTATCTAAAATATCACTTGCCACAATGAGCATAAAGCTATAAAACCATCATTTAATCATTTTAGCATTAAACAGTAAGCAGCCAGAATTTAAATAAAACATTTCTATACTCATTTTGTAATTTCATCAAAGAATATAATGAAATCTCTCCAACAAACTGTGTTGGTGCTGCCACTAACCTTTTTGAATTCCACATTACCCATCAAGTAAAACAGCCGACAAAACACTGAAGATCCTGTGGAAGTACAAAACATAGAGCATAATTATAACGTAGATTCAATAAAAAAAGAAAGAAAGAAAGAAAGAAAGAAAGAAAGAAAGAAAGAAAGAAAGAAAGAAAAAAAGAAAAAGAAAGAAAGAAAGAAAGAAAAAAAAAAGAGAAAGAAAGAAAGAAACAAACAAACAAACAAACAAACAAACAAACAAAGGCAGAGAAAGAAAAGAAAGACAGAAAGAAAGACAGAAAAGAAAAAGAGAAAAAGTACAAAAAGGTGACAATAAGTAGTATGCATAGCAAAGTGATGTGAACCCACATGCTTAGCTATGGGACCTGATGTCTCTCTTAAAAGTTTACGCTGAATGTCCAAATTCCATTCCGAAATTTTACCAGGATTTCTTTTAGCAAGGAAAAGGACACCATCTGGTCCTAGATGGGCTATACTGGACAGCCTTGTCTTAGTCAGAATGAGCTTATTCCTGGGTGTCAAAAGGGAACATTTCTGTTGCATGTATGACAAAGATGATACCTTTATTGAGAAAACATACAGAGTTAAACTATAGGCAAGACAAACAAATGCCTTCAGTTCCAGTCAACTTTAAGTGAAGAGCATTATGAAAGAATTTATGCACTTCATGGAGACAATCCATCCTGATCTGATCGGCTGGCAGAGAGATCGAAGAAGAAGAAGAAGAGAAGAGGAAGTGAGGACAAGAACATATGTTAAGCATCATACTGAAAAAAATTGAAGACACAAACCCTAATATCTAGCGATAAAAGAAGTAACATTTAAACACCAAATAAACCTTCAACTATAAACTAACATCTCTGAACTGATCAGAATTTGCTTGTGTACTCAACTCCCTTTTTCAGCTAACTCCTCTCTATAACTTGTTTTTATCTGACAACTTTTACTCCCTAGCTGATAATGAATACTGTAATAGGGATACTACTTACTTTCTTTGAGTCTCAGCTGAAAAGCCCACCATCTCCATAGACTGCTTGAGCCGAGAAAATTCATGCTCCTCATCGACCTTTTCTGATATAGCAGTCACTCTGTTGAAAGAATCATGAACATTATATTATGTGAAAGATTCTATCATAGTACTACATGATTCATATTAGGAAATGAGAAAAAATACTTCTCGGGTATTCATGCCATGATTTGTTTTTGCCGAATGAATGCCATTAAAATTCCTGGTTTAATTGACACATTGCTCTGTAACAATCAAACTGATCACTAAAACTATGGACAGGTAAGACAGCTGATAATACAATGTCAAATCTCTGAAAGAAAATATTCATTGTATGTATTCAACAAAGGCCACCTATGAATACTGATTCACAGTTCTGTTTCTCCAAATAAGAATGCCAAATTGTATATAAAAAAAACAACTCTATAGAGTATACTGCATTTAAATCAATGCATTTAGTCAAATTCACCAAATTCAATTTACAGCACTCTACAATACAACAACAAAAGGGCTCGGGATGGGGGGGGGGTTGCAACAGCTCCACAGCATTGACAGGGCGGAATGTTTTATCAATACCCTCTAGAGGGAACACTATTAAATTCATAAATTGTAGGCCTAGAAGAAGAAGAGAAAGAAGAAGAAGAGGAAGAAGAAGAAGAAGAAGAAGAAGAAGAAGAAGAAGAAGAAGAAGAAGAAGAAGAAGAAGAAGAAGAAGAAGAAGAAGAAGAAGAAGAAAAAGAAGAAGAAGAAGAAGAAGAAGAAGAAGAACAAGAAGAAAGAAGAAAGAAGAAGAAGAAGAAGAAGAAGAAAGAAGCGAGTCAGATGACAATGAGACACTGCAGGACGGAATGATGACAACGGTATATGAACGAGGATGATTAAATAGCAATACGAACTGAACGAAGCATAC
>JAXRKP010001825.1:0-5000 GCA_037039925.1 Doris montereyensis
CTAGGTGACAAGTCGAAAGCAAAATTGTCGATACATGCATCTCCACCTATGAGAATACACCCAAGAGACCAGGTCCGCCTAAGAGATCGATGTCCTAAGAGACCAGTCTGCTCAAGAAATCATGTCCCAAGAGACCAGTCTGCCTAAGAGATCACGTCCTAAGAGACCAGTCTGGTCAAGAGATCATGCAACCCTAAGAGACCAGTCTGCCTAAGACATCATGTCCTAAGAGACCAGTCTGCCTAAGAGATCATCATGTCCTAAGAGACCAGTCTGCCCTAAGACATCCATGTCCTAAGAGACCAGTCTGCCTAAGACATCATGTCCTAAGAGACCAGTCTGCCTAAGAGGTCACGTCCTAAGAGACCAGTCCACCCTATGAGAATACACCTAAGAGACCAGTCCGCCCTAAGAGATCATGTCTTAAGAGACCAGTCCGCCCTAAGAGATCATGTCTTAAGAGACCAGTCCACATATGAGAATACAGCTAAGAGACCAGTCTGCCTAAGACATCATGTCTTAAGAGATTTTTCTGCCTAAGACATCATGTCTTAAGAGACCAGTCCGCCTAAGACATCATGTCAAGAGACCAGTCCCTAAGACATCATGTCTTAAGACCAGTCCGCCTAAGACATCATGTCTTAAGAGACCAGTCTGCCTAAGAGATCATGTCTTAAGAGACCAGTCTGCCTAAGACATCATGTTTTTAAGACACCAGTCTGCCCTAAGACATCATGTCTAAGAGACCAGTCGGCCTAAGAGATCATGTCCTAAGAGACCAGTCTGCCTAAGACATCATGTCTTAAGAGACCAGTTTGCCTAGGACATCATGTCTTAAGAGACCAGTCCGCCTAGGAGATCATGTCTTAAGAGACCAGTCTGCCTAAGAGATCATGTCCTAAGAGACCAGTCTGCCTAAGAGATCATGTCTTAAGAGACCAGTCTGCCTAAGACATCATGTCTTAAAGAGACCAGTCTGCTAAGAGATCACGTCCTAAGAGACCAGTCCACCTATGAGAATACACCTAAGAGACCAGTCCACCTATGAGAATACACCTAAGAGACCAGTCCACCTAAGAGAGATCATGTCTTAAGAGACCAGTCCGCCTGAGAGATCATGTCTTAAGAGACCAGTCCACATATGAGAATACAGCTAAGAGACCAGTTTGCCTAGGACATCATGTCTTAAGAGACCAGTCTGCCTAAGACATCATGTCTTAAGAGACCACTCTGCCTAAGACATCATGTCTTAAGAGACCAGTCGACCTAAGACATCATGTCTTAAGAGACCAGTCTGCCCTAAGACATCATGTCTTAAGAGACCAGTCCGCCTAAGAGATCATGTCCTAAGAGACCAGTCTGCCTAAGAGATCATGTCTTAAGAGACCAGTCTGCCTAAGACATCATGTCTTAAAAGACCAGTACCTGCCTCTTAAAGACATCATATTTTAAAAGACCAGTGTGCCTAACAGGTCACGTCTTAAAGGTCTTAAGAGACCAGTCTGCCTAAGAGATCATTTCTTAAGAGACCAGTCTGCCTAACAGGATCATGTCTTAAGAGACCAGTCTGCCCTAAGAGATCATGTCTTAAAAGACCAGTCACCTAGGCATCATGTCTTAAGAGACCAGTCCCCCTAAGACATCATGTCTTAAGAGCCTCCGCCTAAGACATCATGTCTTAAGAGACCAGTCTGCCTAAGAGATCATGTCTTAAGAGACCAGTCTGCCTAAGACATCATGTCTCAAGATGTCCCCCTAAGACATCATGTCTTAAGAGACCAGTCCCCTAAGACATCATGTCTTAAGAGACCAGTCCCCCTAAGACATCATGTCTTAAGAGACCAGTCTGCCTAGACATCATGTCTTAAGAGACCAGTCCCCCTAAGACATCATGTCTTAGAGACCAGTCCCCCTAAGACATCATGTCTTAAGAGACCAGTCCGCCTAGACATCATGTCTTAAGAGTCCAATCCCACCTAGGACATCATGTCTTAAGAGACCAGTCTGCCTAAGACATCATGTCCTAAGAGACCAGTCCGCCTAAGACATCATGTCTTAAGAGACCAGTCCGCCTAAGAGATCCTGTCCTAAGAGACCAGTCCGCCTAAGAGATCATGTCCCAAGAGACCAGTCTGCCTAAGACGTCATGTCTTAGAGACCAGTCTGCCTAGAGGTCACGTCTTAAGGGACTAGTCTGTCCTAAGACATCATGTCTTAAGAGACCAGTCTGCCTAAGACATGATGTCTTAAGAGACCAGTCTGCCTAAGACATCATGTCTTAAGAGACCAGTCTGCCTAAGACATCATGTCTTAAGAGACCAGTCTGCCTAAGATATCATGTCTTAAGAGACCAGTCCGCCTAAGGCATCATGTCTTAAGAGACCAGTCCGCCTAAGACATCATGTCTTAAGAGACCAGTCTGCCTAAGACATCATGTCTTAAGAGACCAGTCTGCCTAAGACATCATGTCTTAAGAGACCAGTCTGGCTAAAGATCACGCCCTAAGAGATCCAACAAAGAGGCTGTCACTGAGGAGACCAGTCGACCTCAGAGGCAAATCACTTAAAGAGTCAGAAATTCTCCGCCTAAAGGCCGTCACTTAAGAGACCGCTCCGCCTAAAAGCCGCTTAAGACATCCTTAAGAGACTTAAGACATCAGGTCACCTAAAGCTTCGTCACGCAAGACATCAGTCCGCCTAAAGAGGCTGCCATTTCGGGAACCAGTCCGCCTAGAGGCTGATTTCTCCTTGTGACGATTTTCTCTCTTCTTTTTAAAATCATATGAAGCTGCTTCAAAAGCCTTCAGTCCGGCTAAGTTGCCGAAATTAATTTCGTCAGGAAGCAAAATTGTCTTCTTAAACTCATTGCAATGAAAAAAGAAATCGAAATACAGATAGGTTATGCCGCATTTCTCTCTATCTGGAAAAGTCTTGTAGATCTACATGGTGTTGTAGGTCTAGAAAATATTAACATTTCTGCTAGCCACTCCTAGCACTAGCCACTTTTTCTGTTGACACCAGACACCACCCAATTATCGAGATTTTGAACACATTTATGATTCGCATCTGGACACGACAGTTGCGGAGTAGTGGGAGGACTCGATAGTCCAGATGCAAGGTGTCAGCCTCTCACCCAAAAGGTCGTAGTTCAAACCCGCTATGGCTGCAAAACAACTTTCGAGGTTTTCGAGTAAGACCTACCCCTCCTCCCCCCCTCTTAGTACAGATAAGGCGATAAAAAGGAGGTCCCGTGTGCAGATCACAACAATCTATGAACGTTAAAGATCCCTTGCCGTTTACAGGACATTTCAGCCAAAATGTAAAAATCCTACCCATACCTCCGATATCACTTTCGTTGTGGATGTGGGCAAAATCAACTCAAATAATATATAAATAGAATTGCAGAGTAGTCGCCGTCATGAAGTTATTGAAACAACTAGACCTGACCTAAGGCACCATTATAACCGATGAGGATTAGAAGCGTTTTTCACTGATAAAAGACTGATGATGATCTGGTTAAAACAAAATGTGGCCTTACTGCTGGATGCAATGGCTACGCAGTGTTGCACAATCAACAGAAAAAAGAAGAGGATTAACATGTGTTCAAAACATGTACAATGCTCAATTTCGCTTCCTCTTTATTACACATGCTCCTCTATCTTGCTTTTTTAAGTCCAAGCTCTAGGCCTAGAGGTAAATAATAATAGCAATAGTAATACTATCATATAAGGAAGACAAATCGTTCTAAATGGTCTAAGGCGATGAGAATAAATCTTATTTTCTACAAACATAACAAAAAAGTCATAATATTATTGGAATAAGTAAGTAAAAAGTCGTGTAATTACATAACATAATCACAACAATTTGATGCAATGGAGAAACGAATTTTAACAATTTAAGATGTTGGTCTGACCCCATGAGTTATTATCTAAGAGATACATGTAATGATATTGCTGTAATATCGCTTAATTACGTTTTGGAAAAGAAGTCAAGTTTATCATCTCTACGAATGTCTAAGTATGGAACCATGTTTACTATAACCCAAGTATAATAGCCTTGATAAAGTTTATGCAAAATGAGGCTGATAGCTGATTGGTCGAAACGATGACACATGCCATATGAAATAGGACCATCATGAAGTTTCCAGTTTTTTTTCCAATTTCAAGCTTTAGTGCAATCTTAGTCTGGTACATAGTGCCTTTCAGTTCACACATGCAATCTTTATGCACTGCGCATGCTACCCAAGGCTCCAAAATAACCCGATCAACGAACAGACTGGGGTATAAAACTCTGCGGTGGCAGCGGCTTGCTTCATTTGCAAATAAGCACAAGGTTCATCGCCGAAGAAATGATACATGCTTTTCAATGTTCGGAACGGAGACATAGCCCTTGTCCAGCCTAACTGGATTCCCTGTGGCGTGTCTGTTCAATAAGGTGCGCAAGTGGGCAGAATTGTTGTGAAATCGAATAGAAGCATCTGCCCAGATAGCAACATTGGCTTGTTGAACGTGAGCTTTGATTATGATCGGTTTCCAGGAATAACACTGCAATGTCCTCATGAAGCTCGGAAATTTCTCAAACGGGAAATCCACAACGTGACATTTACAATTTTTTACCATTTCCTGTCGCTCAGTAGCCGATAGACCTAGGTTGTAAAATATAAAAGTGAAATCTTTGATCACAGGTATAACATTATCATGAACGGACTTTTATCATAGCCTGTGTTTCCAAATAATGGTTCGAAGAACCAGCGGTTAGTAATATAACGTCGTAATGGCCGGACACGTTTCGGCCCATTTCCTTGAGGACATTCTGAATATCCTTACTTAGCTGAAGCTCCACAGGATTCACCAGCTGGGACACTCGTTCTTTGATATCTGTCGGTAAGTTCTTACTTACATCACGTTTTTTGGCCATCACAGCTGTCAGCAAGGGTGGCATTGGAAGCACAGGTAGGTTGCAATTGACTTCTTTGATATTGCTGGCGGCGACACGAATTTT
>JAXRKP010001825.1:10000-15000 GCA_037039925.1 Doris montereyensis
AAACAGATAAGTCTGAATTCGAAAAAGACGATGATGAAGACGAAGAAGATGATTGTGTTGCCTTAAAATAAAACCTATGTATTTGCTGTTACGAATGACATGAAAGACAAGTTAGGCTGCGGACCTTGTCAAATTGGGGCGTACATAATCACTTTAATTGTTGCAAATCCTATAAAGATTTTTTTAAAAAGTTTTTTTGGTTTTCGAGCTAAACAAATTATGATTATGCATAATTACTCCGACATGGGCTTTTTTTAAGAACTGCACAACGTTTGAAGTTGAATATGATGTAAAATAACAAAGTTCCACCAAAAAATGTTACTCCATATTAGGTGAAATTGGCTATAACAAATGACCATGTAGTAAAGAACAACCCATTAGAGGGTATGATAGTGTACGATTTCATAGAACAGCCCATTAGAAGTATGATAGTGTACGATTTCAGCAGAACAGCCTATTAGAGTATGATAGTGTACGATCTCATAGAACAGCCCATTAGAGTATGATAGGTGTACGATTTCATAGAACAGCCCTATTGAGCGTATGATAGTGTCCGATTTCATAGAACAGCCTATTAGAGCGTATGATAGTGTACGATTTCATAGAACAGCCTATTAGAGCGTATGATAGTGTACGATTTCGCCGACAGCCCTATTAGAGCGTATGATGGTGTACGACCTCATAGAACCAGCCTATTAGGAGTATGATAGTGTACGATCTCCTTAAGAACAGCCCATTAGAGGGTATGATAGTGTATGATCTCATAGAACAGCCTATTAGAGTATGATAGTGTACGACCTCATAGAACAGCCTATTAGAGAGTATGATGATAGTGTGCGACCTCATAGAACAGCCTATTAGAGAGTATGATAGTGTACGATCTCCTTAAGAACAGCCCATTAAGTATGATTGTGTACGACCTCATAGAACAGCCTATTAGAGAGTATGATAGTGTACGATCTCATAGAACAGCCTATTAGAGCGTATGGAGTGTACGACCTCATAGAACAGCCTATTAGAGAGTATGATAATGTACGATCTCATAGAACAACCCATTAGAAGTATGATAGTGTACGATCTCACAGAACAACCCATTAGAGAGTATGATAGTGTACGATCTCATAGAACAGCCCATTACAAAGGTATGATAGTGTACGACCTCAAAGAACAGCCCATTAGAAGGTATGATAGTGTACAACCTCATAGAACAGCCTATTAGAGAGTATGATAGTGTACGACCTCATAGAACAGCCTATTAGAGAGTATGATAGTGTACGACCTCATAGAACAGCCTATTAGGAGAGTATGATAGTGTACGACCTCAAAAGAACAGCCCATTAGAAGGTATGATAGTGTACGACCTCAAAGAACAGCGCATTAGAAGGTATGATAGTGTACGACCTCATAGAACAGCCCATTAGAAGGTATGATAGTGTATGACCTCATAGAACAGCCTATTAGAAGGTATGATAGTGTACGATCTCATAGAACAGCCCATTAGAAGGTATGATAGTGTACAACCTCATAGAACAGCCCACTAGAGGGTATGATAGTGTACGACCTCCAAAGAACAGCCTATTAGAGAGTATGATAGTGTACGATCTCATAGAACAGCCCATTAGAAGGTATGATAGTGTACAACCTCATAGAACAGCCTATTAGAGAGTATGATAGTGTACAACCTCATAGAACAGCCTATTAGAGAGTATGATAGTGTACGATCTCATGATAGAACAGCCCATTAGAAGGTATGATAGTGTACAACCTCATAGAACAGCCTATTAGAGAGTATGATAGTATACAACCTCATAGAACAGCCTATTAGAGAGTATGATAGTGTAGAACCTCATAGAACAGCCTATTAGAGAGTATGATAGTGTACAACCTCATGGAACAGCCTATTAGAGAGTATGATAGTATACAACCTCATAGAACAGCCTATTAGAGTATGATAGTATACAATCATATAGAACAGCCCATTAGAAGGTATGATAGTGTACAACCTCATAGAACAGCCCATTAGAAGGTATGATAGTGTACGACCTCATAGAACAGTCTATTAGGAAGAGTATGATAGTGTACAACCTCATAGAACAGCCTATTAGAGAGTATGATAGTGTACAACCTCATAGGAAGAAGGTATGTATTATTAGCCTATTAGAAGTATGATAGTGTACAACCTCATAGAACAGCCTATTAGAGAAATACTGATAATTGTACAACCTCATAGAACAGCCAATTAGAGAGTATGATAGTATACAATCTCATAGAACAGCCCATTAGAAGGTATGATAGTGTACGACCCTCATAGAACAGCCCATTAGAAGGTATGATAGTGTACGACCTCATAGAACAGCCTATTAGAGAGTATGATAGTGTATGACCTCATAGAACAGCCCATTAGAAGGTATGATAGTACAACCTCATAGAACAGCCCATTAGAAGGTATGATAGCGGAAAGTGTACAACCTCAAAGAACCAGCCATTAGAAGGTATGATAGTGTAGGACCCTCCTTAAGAACAGCCTATTAGAGAGTATGATAGTGTACGACCTCATAGAACAACCTATTAGAGTATGAAGCATATAATACAACCTCATAGAACAGCCCATTAGAAGGTATGATAGTGTACGACCTCATAGAACAGCCCATTAGAAGGTATGATAGTGTACAACCTCATCCCCATTAGAAGGTATGATAGTACGACCTTCATAGAACAGGTATGATGGTGATAGTGTACAACCTCATAGAACAGCCCATTAGAAGGTATGATGATGTACAACCTCATAGAACAGCCCATTAGAAGGTATGATAGTGTACAACCTCATAGAACAGCCTATTAGAAGAGTATGATAGTATACAACCTCATAGAACAGCCTATGAGAGTAAGGTATGATAGTGTACAACCTCATAGAACAACCTATTAGAGAGTATGATAGTGTACAACCTCATAGAACAGCTTATTAGAGAGTATGATAGTATACAACCTCATAGAACAGCCTATTAGAGAGTATGATAGTATATACAACCTCATAGAACAGCCTATTAGAGAGTATGATAATGAGGACCAACCTCATAGAACAGCTTATTAGAAGTATGATGAGTGTACAACCTCATAGAACAGCCCATTAGAAGGTATGATAGTGTACAACCTCATATAGCAGCCCATTAGAAGGTATGATAGTGTACAACCTCATAGAACAGCCTATTAAGAGAGTGCATGATAAAGTGTACAACCTCATAGAACAGCTATTAAGTATGATAGTGTAAACCTCATAGAACAGCTTAATAGAGAGTATGATAGTGTACAACCTATAGAACAGCCCATTAGAAGGTATGATAGTGTACGACCTCATAGAACAGCCCATTAGAAGGTATGATAGTGTACAACCTCATAGAACAGCCAATTAGAGAGTATGATAGTATACAATCATATAGAACAGCCTATTAGAGAGTATGATAGTGTACGACCTCATAGAACAGCCCATTACAAGGTATGATAGTGTACAACCTCATAGAACAGCCCATTAGAAGGTATGATAGTGTACGACCTCATAGAACAGCCCATTAGAAGGTATGATAGTGTACAACCTCATAGAACAGCCTATTAGAGAGTATGATAGTGTACGATCTCATAGAACAGCCCATTAGAGAGTATGATAGTGTACGACCTCATAGAACAGCCTATTAGAGAGTATGATAGTGTACGACCGCATAGAACAGCCTATTAGAGAGTATGATAGTGTAGGACCGCATAGAACAGCCTATTAGAGAGTATGATAGTGTACGACCGCATAGAACAGCCTATTAGAGAGTATGATAGTGTACGATCTCATAGAACAGCCTATTAGAGAGTATGATAGTGTACGCCCTCATAGAACATCCTATTAGAGAGTATGATAGTGTACGATCTCATAGAACAGCCTATTAGAGAGTATGATAGTGTACGACCTCATAGAACAGCCTATTAGAGAGTATGATAGTGTACGACCGCATAGAACAGCCTATTAGAGGGTATGATAGTGTACGACCGCATAGAACAGCCTATTAGAGAGTATGATAGTGTACGACCGCATAGAACAGCCTATTAGAGAGTATGATAGTGGGTGACCTCCCATAGACTCCGTATGGTAAAAAGGTTGTGGCTTGACTCCGCATAGATGGGGGGACATTATAGTTGACATAACCACCAGCAGTTAATTAAGGTCAACCATACTCTCTAACGAACGCACACACACACACACACACACACACACAAGCACAAACATAACAAAAAAACAATATATTGATATCATGCATCTCGATAATAAAAACGGATTGTGTGTGTGTGGGGGGGGGGGAGGGGTTGGCTACTAATCATAAAGTGTTAATAAAAATTGTTGTTTTGGCTAAACACACGAAACTAACATAATATAAACATACGAAACTAACATAATATAAACATACGAAACTAACATAATATAATTTTCTTACAACATGTGTCAAGTATGTATACTACACCAATACCTTGCCCACAATAAAACTATTTAAAAACCTGACTGTTGCACCTTATTCTATCCTGCGGGATGCGCACTATTTCGCTTCGAACACAGGCACCGCCAGTGTGCTAGGACACGCTGTAATACCTACACCTGCACGTGCGTTGAGACAGTGGCTTGTACAATACTATCTGTCCCTAGATGTGAATTTTACCTGTACCAGCAGGAATATCGTTTACACTATAGCATGGTTATTTCCATTTGATTTACCCTCATCCACAACTACTAACGTGATTCTGGGGATTTTTGGTAGGATTTTTAAAATTTTGCCAAGGGATCTTTAACGTGCACAGAGCGTTGTTATGTGTATACAGAACTTCATTTTTATCGTCAAGCTCTGATGGGGCTAGATGTCCATCCGCCTACCTGAACCCGGGGGGGGGGGGGGTGGGAGTGGTTGTGCTCGAACAAAACTCGAGAACATTTATCAACCGTCGGCGGGGTTCGAACCCACGGCCTTTTG
>JAXRKP010001825.1:20000-82500 GCA_037039925.1 Doris montereyensis
ACGCTTAACATGCACTTTCCCCACGTGTAATTGCCCAAAGCATTAGCTTTGGAGTAAAAATCTGCATCAGACTATCGCTGTCCAGGAGGTGATTCTTATCACCTCTTCCTTTCGCGCTATAGAAACCGGGATAAATTCCTGCTCTATGGGTCGCAATGATCTTGAAGGAATTAGTTTTTTTACAATTTTAAAGACCAACGACTTACACTTACGAGTCAATGCAAAGTTGAAAGGTTGTAGTGTATATATACGAGGATACAAGTGAAGTCAATGGGCGAAATATAACATAAGTGACAACTCCACTAATAAAGACAAATTGTATTCTCTTTATTAGTGGAGTTGTCACTATTGTCATTCCCCGCCTTTGACTTCACTCCACTGTGGCTCGTTCGTATTATTCACAACTATTTAGATAGTTCACATTGCCACATATCTCTGCTGTTTACGTTATTTATCTTTTTTTGAATATTGCTAATATATCTAGATCTATAGTCATCTTCTTTGTCATACTTTAACATCACTGTCTTTTATTTCTTTCTTTCTCCTTTATGTTTTTCTTCTGACGTCACATTGTGTGATGCCGGAGCTATTACTTAGATCTAGATTCTAAATATTTCTCGTTTGTTGTCTGACGAAGGGTTATACCCGAAACGTCACGTGTTTGTTTTCTTTATTAGTGGCGTTGTGACTTATTATTGTCAAATTAAAAATAATATGACTTGATTTGATTTTCCCCACGTTCACAGCTGTAGTGATCTCGGGTTTTTTTTTGTTGGTAAGGGGCTTAAATTTTGCGCTGACTTCCCTGTAGAGAGTCAAGGGATCTTTGACGTATAGAATGTTGTGACCTGCACACGTGACCTCATTCTTGTCGCCCATCTCCGAAGACGAAGAAGAAGAAGAAGAAGAACGAAGACGAAGAAGAAGAAGAAGAAGAACAAGAAGAAGAAGAAGAAGAAGAAGAAGAAGAAGAAGAAGAAGAAGAAGAAGAAGAAGAAGAAGAAGAAGAAGAAGAAGAAGAAGAAGAAGAAGAAGAAGAAGAAGAAGAAGAAGAAGAAGAAGAAGAAGAAAAGTGGAAGAAGACGAGTTGGACGACGACGAGGAAGGAGGAGGAGGAGGAGGAAAGGAGGAGGAGGGAGGAGAAAAGAAAGAGGAGGAGGAGGACGAGGAGGACGACGAGGAGGAGAAAAGGAGGAGGAGGAAAAGAATAATAATAATAATAATAATAATAATAATAAGAAGAAGAAGAAGAAGAAGAAGAAGAAGAAGAAGAAGAAGAAGAAGAAGAAGAAGAAGAAGAAGAAGAAGAAGAAGAAGAAGAAGAAGAAGAAGAAGAAGAAGAAGAAGAAGAAGAAGAAGAAGAAGAAGAAGAAGAAGAAGAAGAAGAAGAAGAAGAAGAAGAAGAAGAAGAAGAAGAAGAAGAAGAAGAAGAAGAAGAAGAAGAAGAAGAAGAAGAAAAAAAGAAGAAACAGAGAAACAGACACAGAAACTCCTGGTTTGGTTACCGAGCAGGCCAGATGTGAGTGAGCGAGCTTGCGTTGATTTTATGATTTCAAGTTTCTTTTTGTTCTTAAATGACATCAATATGCCAGTTAGTGGATTGTCGACGATGCTGGAACGTCTTATTAAAAGCATTTTAGAGGAATCTCATCTCTCCTCATTCAAAGTAGTTGGAAATCAAGAGCGCACTACTCTCGTCCTTCGTTTTGATGGCATGGCCATGGACGACATGAGACGTAAGTCACCGAGCCAAATAAGACGAGACCCATTTAGCAAACAATACCGACACTCAACGAACAAACAGCAACAATATGGAGTCAACCCAGAGTAAGGGCACTGCTATACACTCATTCAGTGTATCAACCATAACATCGCCCCTTGACGACACATCTACACACAGGATTTTAGTTAGAAAACCGTAAGTGATGACATTGATCAATCGAACAACAATACGGAGTCAACTGAGAGTTCGACAGTGCTATCCATGCATCGGTGTGTCAACCATAACATCGCCCTTGGCTGACACAACTTTCGTCGAAAACACAACTAGTGAATCAAACGACATAAACGACACATAAGTGAAACACAACGAGAACTTAGATCTACACCTTCCTGACACATCTATCACGCCAGACAGCGAGGACGATGGAAAAAAAACAAAGCAGATGTGATGAAAACTCAATTATGGAAAATCAAAAGGCTGGTAACAGTAATCACGCACGCCTCGCTGACACGATCGAGGACCTGGACATGAGAAAATAAGCGCCGAGATCTCAAAAATTGGAAAAGACACAGGAATGCATATTACACAAACCAGATCGAAACTATGACTATCTAAAGCTCTTGTTAGACAAATTTAATGGGACATGTTCTATTCTTGCAGAGACTGATGATATCCTTATTGAGTATTACGTTCGATATCAAAGGACAAGAAATATTATCGTCAAGAACAGTACAGACGACAGCCCTTATACGAAAATGCGACAACGCCATCTGCGTAATTGGTAAGATGACGAGATCCTCGTATTGGAGAACACGTGCAGAATATTCTGATATTACTACCCCATCTTAAAAGTCTGATGTTCAAAACATTGAATCTATAAAGCACAATAGAGACGAAACAAGTTCTGGAGCCCATGACTTGTATATCTTATATATTATATGCCTAACTTTTCAAGTTAATCTTCTCTTATCTTTTGTAATTCTAAGATGATTATCTGCCAGAGTTTGACTCCTGATTCCTGATGGAAGTCATTTTCTGTTTGCCCTTTATTTGCCCTTGATAAGGTTTTAACAATCATTATAATAATATTATTTTCACCATGAATACATGACCAGTTGAAATAATCTCTTCATGACATAATGTGTTAATTAAATTGTTAAAATAATTGTTTTTTCAATCTGGCAGTGAGAAAAAGACCGACAAACAGTCACAGAGGCAAAGAGACAGACAGAGGGAGAGAGACATAAATAGAGAGACAGAGAATGAGAGACAGAGACGAGAGACACAGATAAAGAAACAGAGAAACATAGACACAGCGACAGAGACATCGATCTGGGAGACATCTATAGACAGAGACACAGACACATATTAAGAGACGTACAGACACAGAGGAACAGACAAAGACAAGACAAGAACAGAAACAGGGACAGATAAATAGGCAGACAGATAGAAGACGGACACACACACACACACACATACATCATGCAGACAGACACAGGTAGACAGAGACAGAGACAGAGAGACAAAGAGACATAGGCAGAAACAGAGACTCAGACACAACCTCAGAGCAAGAGAGAAAAAACAGAGACAGAGACAGAAATAGTGGCTAGACAGAGACAGATACATAAAGACAGAGACAGAGACAAAGTTACAGAAACAGAGACATAGAAAGAGGAACAGACAGAAACAGAGAAACAGAGACAGGAACAAAGACATGAAACAGCGACAGACACAGATACAGAAAGAAAGAGCCAGAGACAGAAACAGAGACATAGAGACAGAGACAGAGAAATGTTAACATAAACAAGGACAGAGACACACAAAGAGACATAGAGACAGGACAGAGACAGAGACAGAGGAACAGAGAGAGACAGAGACATATACAGAGACAGAGGAACAGAGACAGAGACAGATACAAAGACAGAGACATAGAGGACAGAGACACAGACAGAGGATCAAAGACAGAGACAAAGAGATAGACGTAAGACATAAACAGGGATAGAGACAGAGACAGAGGTTGTGGAGACAGAGACAGAAACAGAAGAACAGAGACAAAGACAGAGACATAGAGATAGAGAAAAGACAGAGGAACAGATTCAGGACAGTGACATAAACAGGGACAGAGACATGCACATAGACAGAGACAAGATAGAGACATAGTGACAGAGACATAGTTTTAGACATAAACCGTTGTACATAGACACAGACAGAGATTAAGACAGAGACAGACACAGAGACATAGACAGAGACATAGACAGAGACATAGACAGAGACAGAGTAGAGACAGAGACAGAGACAGACACAGAGACAGAGACAGAGACATAGATAGAGACATAGACAGAGACAGAGACAGAGACAGAGACAGACAGAGACATAGACAGAGTGACAGAGACATAGACATAGACATAGACAGAGACATAGACAGAGACATAGACAGAGACAGAGACATAGACAGAGACAGAGACAGAGACAGAGACAGACACAGAGACATAGACAGAGACATAGACAGAGACAGAGACATAGACAGAGAGACAGAGACATAGACAGAGACAGAGACAGAGACAGAGACAGAGACAGAGAGACAGAGACAGAGACAGACACATAGACAGAGACAGAGACAGAGACATAGACAGAGAGACAGAGACAGAGACATAGACAGAGACAGAGACAGAGACAGAGACATAGACAGAGACATAGACAGAGACACAGAGACATAGACATAGACAGAGACATAGACACAGAGACATAGACAGAGACAGAGAGACATAGACAGAGACAGAGACAGAGACAGAGACAGAGACAGAGACAGAGACAGAACACAGAGACAGAGACATAGACAGAGACAGAGACAGAGACAGAGACAGAGACAGAGACAGAGACAGAGACAGAGACATAGACATAGACATAGACAGAGATAGAGACAGAGACAGAGACAGAGACATAGACAGAGACATAGACATAGACAGAGACAGAGACAGAGACAGAGACATAGACATAGACAGAGACAGACACATAGACAGAGATAGACAGACAGAGACAGAGACATAGACAGAGACAGAGACAGAGACATAGACAGAGAGACAGACACATAGACAGAGACATATACATAGACATAGACAGAGAGATAGAGACAGAGACAGAGACAGATACAGAGACATAGACAGAGACAGACACATAGACAGAGACAGACACATAGACATAGACAGAGAGATAAGAGACAGAGACAGATACATAGACAGAGACAGAGACATAGACTAAAGACATAGACAGAGACATAGACAGAGACAGAGACATAGACAGAGACAGAGACAGAGACAGACACAGAGACATAGACAGATACATAGACGTAATTATTCACACCTAGTGGCTGGTATACCAGTAATAGTGCAGACAGAATATTCCATGTAGTGAGTTGTAAACCGTTCAACAATCTTAAATTCGATGCTCTTGTGAACTGGAAGCCAATGAAGGTCTTTCAAAACTGGCGTGATGTGACCTCCAGGTTTTTTCCTGGTGACAACACGGGCGCATTGATTTTGGAGATCTTTTATCTGCCTCAGATTGGATGTCATATAGTAGGCCATTGCAGTAGTCGAGATGACTGATGACAAATACAAGAATCAACAGTTAAATTGTTTCTTCATCCAAATACTGACGAGTTTTATTATCCATGTCAGGTTGATGTAGCATTTTTGCTTGATCTTTAATCTGATTTTCCATTGATAGTCTGAAAAAATGTAGCCTAAAAAAAACGAACAGATCCATTTCAATGGTATTATTGCCAACGAGGATGTTATTCACATTGATTTTCTGAAGATTATACTTTGAGCCAAAAGTTACAATGTTTTACTGTCAATTAGTTTGATGTATTGTGGCCCTTCCATTCTCGGATATTTTCAATGCAGGATTCCATTTGTAATTTGACCTACTACCACTACTACTACTACTACTACTACTACTACTACTACTACTACTGCTGGTAGTGGTACTACTACTACTACTACTACTACTACTACTAACACTACACTGCTACTACTACTACTACTACAACTAATACTACTACTACTACTACTACTACTACTACTAACACTACTACTGCTACTACTACTACTACTACTACTACTACTACTACTACTTCTACTGCTGCTGTTCTACTACTGGCTGTTGCTACTACTACTACTACTACTACTACTACTACTACTACTACTACTACTGTCTACGTAATACTACTACTACTAACACTACTACTAAACGACTACTACTACTACTACTACTACTACTACTAGACTTCTACTATGACTACTACTATTACTACTACTACTTCTACTACCATTACTACTGCTACTGCTACTACTACTACTACTTCAAATAGTTACTACTACTGGGTACTACTACATTCTACTACTGCTACTGCCATATTTATTTTCGGTCAACAATACACAAGGAATACCAAAATGTCTTATTCTGCAATCAAAGAATGCATATCAACTCAAAACACAGAATAGCAGGTTGGATCGCAAGAATAGGTTATTTTCGATAAATTCCAATGAAATTTGTTGAATCTTTAGACACCTTTGTGGGTGGGGTGGATGTAGCATCGGTCAACTTGTCATGATTGAAACAAAATATTTGAGGCATTCGGTACTTCAAAGGCAAGAATTGAATCTCCATCAAAAGATAGTGTATTCAACCCCCCAACAACGGTTTAAAAACATTATCGAGCAAAACTTCCCCTCCCTCCCACCTGGTCGTGACAGGTGGATCAACGCCTAGTCCCATGGGAGGCGGATTAAAAGGAAGTCCCATGTGCAGATCACAACACTGTGCATGTCATAAAAACACCTACGCTGTCTATACGGCAGTCTGGCTGAAAATAAAAATCCCACCAATAATTCCGAGATCACCTCAGTTATGGATGTGGGTAAATCAAATCAAATCAAACCAAGATAATTTGCAATGCAATGTACCACCCACCCTTCTACCCCACCCCCACCCCACGCTCACATAGGCGTTTAAACGTAATATATATCCAGCTTTCTAGCTTCTTCGAACGTTCCTTTTAACGCATAGCACGTTCAATAGCCATGGTTTACACCAAGTATTCATTTTATATATTGGTATTGTGCAATAGCCAATGGAAATAGACTGTGCTTGTGATAGTTTCTCACTGATTCAACAGCAAGAGCTTTGTATGGGTTTGTGTTGTGTGTATCACATTTATAACTAAAACAAAGAAGCCACTAAGTACGTAGTTTCTCACTGATTCCACAGCAAGAGCTTTGTTTGGGTTTGTGTTGGTATCATATATAACTAAAACAAAGAGAAGCCACTATCAGTTTCTCACTGATTCCACAGCAAGAGCTGTGGGTTTGTGTTGGTGTGTATCACATTTATAACTAAAACAAAGAGAAGCCACTAAGTACGTAGTTTCTCACTGATTCAACAGCAAGAGCTTTGTGTGGGTTTGTGTTGGTGTATCACATTTATAACTAAAACAAAGAAGCCACTAAGTACGTAGTTTCTCACTGATTCAACAGCAAGAGCTTTGTTTGGGTTTGTGTTGGGGTATCACATTTATAACTAAAACAATGAAGCCACTAAGTACGTAGTTTCTCACTGATTCAACAGCAAGAGCTTTGTGTGGGTTTGTGTTGGTGTGTATAACATTTATAACTAAAACAAAGAAGCCACTAAGTACGTAGTTTCTCACTGATTCAACAGCAAGAGCTTTGTGTGGGTTTGTGTTGGTGTGTATCACATTTGTAATTAAAACAAAGAAACCACTAAGTACGTAGTTTCTCACTGATTCAAAAGCAAGAGCTTTGTGTGGGTTTGTGTTGGTGTTTATCACATTTATAACTAAAACAAAGAAGCCACTAAGTACGTAGTTTCTCACTGATTCCACAGCAAGAGCTTTGTGTGGGTTTGTGTTGGTGTGTATAACATTTATAACTAAAACAAAGAAGCCACTAAGTACGTAGTTTCTCACTGGATTCAACAGCAAGAGCTTTGTGTGGGTTTGTGTTGGTGTGTATCACATTTATAACTAAAACAAAGAAGCCACTAAGTACGTAGTTTCTCACTGATTCAACAGCAAGAGCTTTGTGTGGGTTTGTGTTGGTGTGTATCACATTTATAAATAAAACAAACAAGCCACTAACTACGTACTCACTTCAATTTACACCAAAACAAAAAAATTCAACAACAAAAGACAATATATTATCATATCCTCTTGTCCGACACAGCCAGGTATGTAGGCCTGTATTCCATGAAATGTTAACGTATGATAATAAAGAAGCGTCACGAAACGTTGCTGTACTCTGTTCAACAGTCTGTGTCAGTATGGCAAGTCATTCGCTCTTCGTGATCCATGTAAGCACCTATTGGTGGCGTATTTTGGCAAGCCTAAATTTTTAATGACCGCAGTCTATAGATTTATCATTCTTCAATCGTTGCAAGGGCGGTTTTGCCAGAAACTTTTCTGTTGTTGTAAGTATCTCTTTATATTAAAACTTTACATTCACTAACTGTATACTCACTTTACTTTACAGAAAAAGATACGTGAAAGCTCCATAAGAATAGAGCAGAGAAAAGACAAGGAATATATTAAAATATCCTCTTGTCCGACTTCAGCCAGGTATGTCTTTTCCTGTATCTCCATGAAATGTTCCTCGTATGATAATATTCCTCCTCCGTCACGAAACGTCCTTCTCCTCTCCTTCTCAGTCTCCTGTCAGTCTCAATCTCATTCCGCTCTTCCTGATCCATGTAAGCACCTATTGGTCCGTATTTTGGCAAGCCTAAATTCTTTAATGACCGCAGTCTATAGATTTATCATTCTTGTATCGTTGTCCTTCTCCTTCTGCCAGAAACTTTTCTGCCGTTGTAAGTCTCTCCTGTCCTCTCCTATTTCTCCTTTACCTTCCTTTCGTATCTCCTCTTCCTACTCTCCTCCTCATAAGATACGTGAAAGCTCCATTCTCCTAGAGCAGAGAACTTTACCTTAGGTAGAAAAAATCCTTTTCTTTTCTCCTTCTTCTTCTCCTTTTCCTTCTTCTTTTCCTTCTCCTTCTCCTTCTCCTTCTCCCTTTCCTCCTTCTCCTCCTCCTCCTTTTCTTCTCTTCCTTCTCCTTTTCCTTCTCCTTCTCCTTCTCCTTCTCCTTCTCCTTCTCCTTCTCCTCTTCTTCTCCTTCTCCTTCTCCTTTTCTCCTTCTCCCTCCTTCTCCTTCTCCTTCTCCTTTTCCTTCCTTTTCCTTTTCCTTTTCCTTTTCCTTTTCCTTTTCCTTTTCCTTTTCCTTTTCCTTTTTTTCCTTTTCCTTTTCCTTTTCCTTTTCCTTTTTCCTTTTCCTTTTCCTTTTCCTTCTCCTTCTCTTTGTCCGTGTCCTTTTCCTTCTCCTTCTTCTCATTGAAACAATTTCTTTGAGTGGCATTGAAACAATCTCAATTCCTCATTGAAACAATTTCAATGAGGGCATTGAAACAATCTCACTGAGGGCATTGAAACAATCTCAATGGAGGGCATTGAAACAATCTCACTGAGGGCATTGAAACAATATCAATGAGGGCATTGAAACAATCTTAATGAGGGCATTGAAACAATCTCAATGATGCCATTGAAACAATCTCAACGAGGGTATTGAAACAATTTTAATAACGGCATTGAAACAATTTAAATGAGGGCATTGAAACAATCTCAATGAGGGCATTGAAACAATCTCAATGAGGGGCATTGAAACAATCTTAATGATGGCATTGAAACAATCTTAATGAGGGCATTGAAACAATGTTAATGAGGGCATTGAAACAACCTTAATGATGGCATTGAAACGGTGTCAATGAGGGCATTGAAACGATGTCAATGATGGCATTGAAGCAATCTCAATGATGGCCTTGAAACGATGTTAATGGTGGCATTGAAACGATGTCAATGAGGGCATTCAAACGGTGTCAATGATGGTATTGAAACGATGTCAATGATGGCATTGAAACAATCTCAATGAGGGCATGGAAACGGTGTCAATGATGGCATTGTAACGATATCAATGGTGGCATTGAAACGATGTCAAGGATGGTATTGAAACAATATCGATGATGGCATTGAAACGATGTCAATGATGGCATTGAAACGATGTCGATGATGGCATTGAAACGGTGTCAATGATGGCATTGAAACGATGTCAATGATGGCATTGAAACGGTGTCAATGATGGCTTTGAAACGGTATCAATGATGGCATTGAAACGGTGTCAATGATGGCATTGAAATGGTGTCAATGATGGTATTGAAACGGTGGCAATGATGGCATTGAAACAATTGCAAGGATGGCATTGAAACGATCAAGGATGGCATTGAAACGGTGTCGATGATGGCATTGAAACGGTGTCGATGATGGCATTGAAACAATCTCAAAGAGGACATTGAAACGATGTGAATGATGGCATTGAAACGATGTCAATGAAGGCATTGAAACAATTGCAAGCATGGCATTGAAACAATCTCAAGGATGGCATTGAAACGATGTCAATGAGGGCATTGAAACAATCGCAAGGATGGCATTGAAACGATGTCAATGAGGGCATTGAAATAATGTCAATTAGGCATTGAAACGATCTCAAGGATGACATTGAAACGATGTCAATGATGACATTGAAACGATGTCAATGAGGACATTGAAACGATGGCAATGATGGCATTGAGACGATGTCAATGATGGCATTGAAACGATGTCAATGAGGGCATTGAAACGATGTCAATAATGGCATTGAAACGATGTCAATGAGAGCATTGAAACGATGTCAATGATGGCATTGAAACGATGTCGATGAGGGTATTGAAACGATGTCAATGATGGCATTGAAACGATGTCAATGAGGGCATTGAAACGATGTCAATGATGGCACTGAGACGATGTCAATGATGGCATTGAAACAATGTCAATGATCGCATTGAAACGATGTCAATGAGGGCATTGAAACGATGTCAATGATGGCGTTGAAACTATGTCAATGAGGCCATTGAAACGATGTCGATGAGGGCATTGGAACGATGTCAAGGATGGCATTGAAACAATCTCAATTATGGCATTGAAATAATCTCAATGATACAATTGACACAATCTTAATGAGGGCATTGAAACGATGTCAATGAGGGCATTGAAACGATGTCAATGATGGCATTGAAACGATGTCAATGATGGCATTGAAACGATGTCAATGAGTGCACTGAAACGATGTCAATGAGGGCATTGAAACAATCTCAATGATGGCATTGAAACGATGTCGTTAAGGGCTTTGAATCAATCTCAAGGATGGCACTGAAACAATCTCAATGAGGGCATTGAAACAATCTCAATGAGGGCATTGAAACAATCTCAAGGATGGCATTGAAACAATCTCAAGGATGGCTTTGAAACATTCTCAAGGATGGCATTGAAACAATCTCAATGAGGGCATTGAAACAATCTCAATGAGGGCATTGAAGCAATCTCAAAGAGGGCATTGAAACAATCTCAAGGATGGCACTGAAATAATCTCAGGGATGGCATTGAAACAATATCAAGGATGGCATTGAAACAATCTCAAGGATGGCATTGAAACAATCTCAAGGATGGCATTGAAACAATCTCAAGGATGGCACTGAAACAATCTCAAGGATGGCATTGAAACGATCTCAATGAGGGCATTGAAGCAATCTCAATGGGGGCATTGAAACAATCTCACTGAGGGCATTGAAACAATTTCAATGAGGGCGTTGAAACGATGTCAATGTGGGCATTGAAACAATCTCAAGGATGGCATTGAAACAATTTCAAGGAGGGCATTGAAACAATCTCAATGAGAGCATTGAAGCAATCTCAAAGAGGGCATTGAAACAATCTCAAGGATGGCACTCAAAACAATCTCAACGATGGCATTCAAACAATCTCAAGGATGGCATTGAAACAATCTCAAGGATGGCATTGAAACAATGTCAAGGTTGGCATTGAAACAATCTCAAGGATGGCATTGAAACAATCTCAATGAGGGTATTGAAACAATTTCAATGAGGGCATTGAAACAATCTCAATGATGGCATTGAAACAATCTCAATGATGGCATTGAAACAATCTCAAGGATGACATTGAAACGATGTCAATGTGGGCATTGAAACAATCTCAATGAGAGCATTGAAGCAATCGCAAAGAGGGCATTGAAACAATCTCAAGTATGGCACTCAAATAATCTCAAGGATGGCATTGAAACAATCTCAAGGATGGCATTGAAACAATCCCAAGGATGGCATTGAAACAATGTCAAGGATGGCATTGAAACAATCTCAAGGATGGCACTGAAACAATCTCAAGGATGGCATTGAAACAATCTCAATGAGGGCATTGAAACAATCTCAATGAGGGCATTGAAACAATCTCAATGAGGGCATTGAAACAGTCTCAATGAGGGCATTGAAACAATCTCAATGATGACATTGAAACAATCTCAATGATGGCATTGAAACAATCTCAAGGATGGCATTGAAAACAATGTCAAGGATGGCATTGAAACAATCTCAAGGATGACACTGAAACAATCTCAAGGATGGCATTGAAACAATCTCAATGAGGACATTGAAGCAATCTCAATGAGGGCATTGAACAATCTCCATGAGGCCATTGAAACAATCTCAATGAGGGCATTGAAACAATCTCAATGATGGCATTGAAACAAATGTCAATGATGGCATTGAAACAATCGCAATGAGGGCATTGAAACAATCTCAAGGATGGCATTGAAACAATCGCAATGAGGGCATTGAAACAATCTCAAGGATTGCATTGAAACGATGTCAATGAGGGCATTGAAACAATCTGAATGAGGGCATTGAAACAATCTCACGAGGGCATTGACACGATGTCAATGAGGGCATTGAAACGATGTCAAGGATGGCATTGAAACAATGTCGATGATGGCATTGAAACAATCTCAAGGATTGCATTGAAACAATCTCAATGAGGGCATTGAAACAATCTCAAGGATGGCATTGAAACAATCTCAAGGATGGCATGGAAACAATCTCAAGGATGGCATTGAAACAATCTCAAAGAGGGCATTGAAACAATCTCAAAGATGGCATTGAAACAATCTCAATGATGGCATTGAAACAATCTCAAGGATGGCATTGAAACAATCTCAAGGATGGCATTGAAACAATCTCAAGGATGGCATTGAAACAATCTCAAGGATGGCATTGAAACAATCTGAAGGATGGCATTGAAACAATCTCAAGGAGGGCATTGAAACAATCCCAAGGATGGCATTGAAACAATCTCAAGGATGGCATTGAAACAATCTCAAGGATGGCATTGAAACAATCTGAAGGATGGCATTGAAACAATCTCAAGGATGGCATTGAAACAATCTCAATGAGGGCAATGAAACAATCTCAAGGATGGCATTGAAACAATCTCAAGGATGGCATTGAAACAATCTGAAGGATGGCATTGAAACAATCTCAAGGATGGCATTGAAACGATGTCAATGAGGGCGTTGAAACGCACAGTTAAGCCGACCATATGCTTTGTCAATTTGATCTGAAGATGAATTGTGTAATGTGTAATGGCGAAATCTCAGTGAGAATGAAGTGCGCGTGGACCTTGCCGGCTGCTGTGTCTTCTGTGTTTCCTACAAGTTTTTACATTCTTAGCAACGTTAACAAGATTCCTTCGTCAGTTTGGTCTGGATTTTTACCGACGCATTTTTAAACCTATTGTGCATATTTCTCATTATTTTTGACATTTTTATCAAACCTTTTACAATGAAAAAAGAGGTATGTCCATTTTTAACTTTCCATGCCTTGTTCATGTCGTGAATGTAATACTACTCAGTTACCATTACAAGTCAACTAACGTAAACAAGAGACGCGGGTGTCGCGGTGGAAAACGGTAGCGAAAAAGCAAACCCATCTGTGTCATCACAGGCCGTCGATCTTTCGACAACAACAACAACCGCCCCCCACCCCCTCGCACACCGATACTGACAATGCCATCCACAGACAGTCAAATGACCAACAAAGAAAATGACAACGAACGACGTCTCCAGCGCGCTGGGAAACGTGTACAAAAACCTATTATACTATTAAATGTGTCATCGGTCACCGTCGATGTGTTCTACACTGCAACCCCGACCCCCAGCCACTTTTGACAAAAAGTGAACAATAGTAAAACACCACAGCCCTAGTCTCGTAAAATTGACGCAAATAAATTCCAACAAATATTGTGTGTTCTTGTGATCAAATTTCAAAGTCTTTTAAATAAGAAAACTGAAATTTGGCACATCCTACAAAATACAAAACCATATATTGTTATTGGATGTGAAACATGGCTAAAAGAGGAGATACATAACGCCGAGATCTTTTCCAATTCCACCAGAGCTACAATACAAAGTGTTTAGATAAGACAGATACCACGGCTATGGTGGAGTTCTCGTCCCCACCAAATCTCATCTTATCACGCATGAAATTAACAATTGGTTTTCCGTCTGTCGAAGCAGTCTCTATGAAAATTCACACACCCATGCAAAACAACCCTCTTGTGGTTGGATCCGTATACAGAACACCATCGCACACGAATGTAAACCAAATGACAGACCTTGCTAATTGTCTTAATAACCTGAACAAGGACAATGTTCTATGGATAGGCAAAGATTTCAATCTACCTGACATCAATTGGAAAATGCAACGAATAATTGGACATCCGTATCCACTCACAATAAATAACATGTTTCTAGACAAAAATACAAGACCTTGCCTTCTTCCAAATAAACGAGATTCCTACAACACGTAACGACATTCTTAATCTGTTGTCAACCAATAGACCGAACCTAATAAAATATTCAACAACAATTCCAGGTCTTGGCGACCATGGTATTGTTATTATAGACCAGACAGCAATATAAGAGCTAATACAACCAAACCTATTCCACATACCATCAGCGTATGGGAAAAGGCAAATGTCAACGCCATGCGTAGTGACACAGAAACATTCACCAACACAATCTTGGAAGATACTAATAATGTTGGAGAAATATTGGACGCCACGAACAATCATTTGCAGCCCATACTGACAAATCATGTTCCCACCCAGACATGCTCGGCGAAATATCATCAGCCCTGGATCACTACATATTTGTAAGTGAAACGATTGTCAAGAAGAAAAGAAGGAGCATGGGAGAAAGAGCTAACAGAGAGCATGGAGTAGAGCTAACAGAGAGCACGGAGTAAGCTAAGGAGAGCATGGAGTAGAGCTAACAGAGAGCATGGAGTAGAGCTAACAGAGACATGGAGTAGAGCTAACAGAGAGCATGGAGTAGAGCTAACAGAGAGCATGGAGTAGAGCTAACAGAGAGCATGGAGTAGAGCTAACAGAGAGCATGGAGTAGAGCTAACAGAGAGCATGGAGGAGTAGAGCTAACAGAGAACATGGAGTAGAGCTAACAGAGAACATGAGGGTAGAGAGCTAACTAACAGAGAGCATGGAGTAGATAAGAGAGAGCATGGAGAGACCTAACAGAGAGCACGGAGTAGATAACAGAGAGCATGGGTAGAGCTAACAGAGAGCATGGAGTAGATCTAACAGAGAGCATGGAGTAGAGCTAATCTAACAGAGAGCATGGGGTAGAGCTAACAGAGAGCATGGAGTAGATCTAACAGAGAGCATGGGGTAGAGCTAACAGAGAGCATGGAGTAGAGCTAAGAGAGACCATGGAGTAGAACTAACAGAGAGCATGGAGTGGAGAAAGAGCATGGGGTAGAGCTAACAGAGAGCATGGGGTAGAGCTAACAGAGAGCATGGGGTAGAGCTAACAGAGAGCATGGGGTAGAGCTAACAGAGAGCATGGGTAGAGCTAACAGAGAGAATGGAGTAGATCTAACAGAGAGCATGGAGTAGATCTAACAGAGAGAGCATGGAGAGAGCTAACAGAGAGCATGGAGTAGAGCTAACAGAGAGCATGGGGGTAGAGCTAAGAAAGAGCATGGGGTAGATACAGAGAGCATGGAGTAGAGCTAACAGAGAGCATGGGGTAGAGCTAACAGAGAGCAGTAGAGCTAAGAAAGAGCATGGGGTAGAGCTAAGAGAGAGCATGGAGTAGAACAGAGAGCATGGGGTAGAGCTAAGAAAGAGCATGGGGTAGAGCTAAGAGAGACAATGGAGTAGAGCTAACAGAACAAATGAAGCGGCCGACTGAGAGAAGTACAAGTCACTGAGAAAGAACCAAGACAGGAAAACAGAACAGCTTTTCACAAATATGTCAATAATTTGATAACCGAGGGCTCAAACAAAATCTATGGAAATCCATAAAAGGTATAAAACGTGACACATAGGAGTGGTGCTAATGCTATTGATCAAATGGAACACTACCTATACCACCAGTATAGATACGGCGAACGCATTAGATGAACAACTGTGCTCTGTCTTCACCCAAGAGGACACTACAAACCTTTCCTTTTATAAAGACAAATCAAATACCCCAATGCCTGACATCACAGTAACTGTCCCAGGAGTGCAAAAGCTACTTGAAGAATTCTAGCCCAGAAAAGCTGCAGGTCCTGACGGTATCCCGTGTGGCCTCTTGCAGTTATGTGCGAAAGAGATTGCCCAACTCTGACCAAACTGTTTCAATTTTTGCCAGATACTGGCAACATACCATTAATATGAAAACGAGATCGTGCAGTTTATTGGAGATAGAAACAATGCATCGAACTACATACCGATATCGCTCACTTGTAAATGCTGCAAAAACCTAGAACACATTGTCAGGTCTGCCATAACTGAACACCTTGAGGCACGCAGTATCATAAAGGATGCAAAACATGGTTTTCGCAAACGATGATCACGTGAAACTCAGCTGATTTCCATTATAGAAGACCTCACAACTGAACTTGGCTGAAGCGGTAAAACTGATGCCATATTGTTTGACTTTTCAAAGGCCTTTGACAAAGTGCCTCACCAGTGACGGCTCCTATACAAACTCAAATCAGTTGGAATAACAAACAACACACTACAGTGGATAAAATCATTCCTCAGCAACAGAAACAAGAAGTTGTCGTTGGAAGAGAAAGATCAGCAATTGGAAATGTGACATCCGGCGCCTCCACCATGGACCATGGATCATTAATGGGACCAACACTGTTTTGGACTTGAATAAATGACCTAGAGACAACATTCGAGTGAACGTACGTCTGTTCGCTGACGACACAATATTATACCACCACATCTCAGGTTTCAATGACTGTTGCTGTCTTAACGAAGATCTTGCTCGACTTCCACCAGGGAAATGAAGTGACGGACGGAATTCAATGAACCAGAGCGTCGCGTGCTCACTGTTACGAGCAAGGAAAAAAGGAAAACACAAATTAGGGAAAATATTCCTTACACTGACAATTTCTTGAACAAGTTGATTCAGTAAAACTTCTTGGTGTTGACCGGTTGCCAAGGGGTCCCTGGGGAACTCGCAGCTTTCACACCCCTTTCGATGATGATGATGATGATGAACATATCCAAAGATCTAAATGGAAAAACCATATCACATACATCTCGACCAAGGCAAATAAAATAAGCTCATTCATCTGGCGTAATCTAAAGCAATGTCCGACCCCTATACAACTAAAGTGCTACAAGGCTCTAGTCCGACCCCTATACAACTAAATGCCACAAGGCTCTAGTCCGACCCCTATACAACTAAATGCCTGCAAGGCTCTAGTCCGACCCCTATACAACTAAAGTGCCACAAGGCTCTAGTCCGACCCCTATACAACTAAAATGCCTCAAGGCTCTAGTCCGACCCCTATACAACTAAAATGCCTCAAGGCTCTAGTCCGACCCCTATACAACTAAAATGCCTCAAGGCTCTAGTCCGACCCCTATACAACTCAAAATGACCCCTCAATGGCTCTAGTCCGACCCCTATACCACTAAAATGCCTCAAGGCTCTAGTCCGACCCCTATACAACTAAAATGCCTCAAGGCTCTAGTCCGACCCCTATACAACTAAAATGCCTCAAGGCTCTAGTCCGACCCCTATACAACTAAAGTCCAAGGCTCTAGTCCGACCCTATACAACTAAAATGCCTCAAGGCTCTAGTCCGACCCCTATACAACTAAAATGCCTCAAGGCTCTAGTCCGACCCCTATACAACTAAAATGCCTCAAGGCTCTAGTCCGACCCCTATACAACTAAAATGCCTCAAGGCTCTAGTCCGACCCCTGTACAACTAAATGCCTCAAGGCTCTAGTCCGACCCCTGTACAACTAAAATGCCTCAAGGCTCTAGTCCGACCCCTATACAACTAAAATGCCTCAAGGCTCTAGTCCTAGACCCCTATACAACTAAAATGCCTCAAGGCTCTAGTCCGACCCCTATACAACTAAAATGCCTCAAGGCTCTAGTCCGACCCCTATACAACTAAAATGCCTCAAGGCTCTAGTCCGACCCCTATACAACTAAAATGCCTCAAGGCTCTAGTCCGACCCCTATACAACTAAAATGCCTCAAGGCTCTAGTCCGACCCCTATACAACTAAAATGCCTCAAGGCTCTAGTCCGACCCCTATACAAAAAATGCCTCAAGGCTCTAGTCCGACCCCTATACAACTAAAATGCCTCAAGGCTCTAGTCCGACCCATATTGGAATAATATGCCAGCGTAGTGTGGGATCCGAATCAGGCGAACTTTGTCAACCAAGTTGAAGCGGTGCAAATCAGTTGAACCTTGTCGACCAAGTTGAAGCGGTGCAAATCAGTTGAACCTTGTCGACCAAGTTGAAGCGGTGCAAATCAGTTGAACCTTGTCGACCAAGTTGAAGCGGTGCAAATCAGTTGAACCTTGTCGACCAAGTTGAAGCGGTGCAAATCAGTTGAACTTTGTCAACCAAGTTGAAGCGGTGCAAAAGAGAACAGCAAGGCGTACATTTAACGATTTCTCGCCTCATACAGTGTTTCGTCCCTGGTTCAGAAACACTGCCTCGAACCACTGGATATAAAAATTAAAATAAACAAGATGACTAAAATGTTTTCGAAAAGAGCATGACGATAGACGTCTCCTTGCCGAACTGCATCACACGTGACACAACACAACGTGACACAACTCCATTACACGTGACACAACTCCATCACACGTGATATAACTCCATTACACGTGATAGAACTCCATCACACGTGACACAACTCCATCACACGTGACACAACTCCATCACACGTGACAGAACTCCATCACACGTGACAGAACTCCATCTCACGTGATAGAACTCCATCACACGTGACACAACTCCATCACACGTGACACAACTCCATTACACGTGATAGAACTCCATCACACGTGATAGAACTCCATTACACGTGACTCCACAACTCCATCACACGTGATAGAACTCCATCACACGTGACACAACTCCATCACACGTGACACAACTCCATCACACGTGATAGAAAGAACTCCATTACACGTGATAGAACTCCATCACACACGTGACACAACTCCATTACACGTGACACAACTCCATCACACGTGATAGAACTCCATCACACGTGATAGAACTCCATCACACGTGACAGAACTCCATTACGTGACACAACTCCATCCATCACACGTGATACAACTCCATCACACGTGACACAACTCCATCACACGTGATAGAACTCCAACACACGTGACACAACTCCATTACACGTGATACACGTGATAGAAGAACTCCATTACACGTGACACAACTCCATTACACGTGATAGAACTCCATCACGTGATAGAACTCCAACACAACATCACGTGACACAACTCCATTACACGTGACAGAACTCCATCACACGTGACAGAACTCCATTACACGTGATAGAACTCCTACACGTGACACAACTCCATCACACGTGATAGAACTCCATTACACGTGACACAACTCCATTACACGTGATAGAACTCCATCACACGTGACACAACTCCATCACACGTGATAGAACTCCATCACACGTGACACAACTCCATTACACGTGATAGAACTCCATCACACGTGATAGAACTCCATCACACGTGATAGAACTCCAATACACGTGATAGAACTCCATCTCACGTGATAGAACTCCATTACACGTGACACAACTCCATCACACGTGACACAACTCCATCACACGTGATAGAACTCCATCACACGTGACAGAACTCCATTACACGTGATAGAACTCCATCACACGTGATAGAACTCCATCACACGTGACACAACTCCATACACCTGACACAACTCCATCACACGTGATACAACTCCATTACACGTGATAGAACTCCATTACACGTGATAGAACTCCATTACGTGACACAACTCCATCACACGTGATTACACGTGATAGAACTCCATTACACGTGATAGAACTCCATCACGTGACAGAACTCCATTACACGTGATAGAACTCCATTACACGTGATAGAACTCCATTACACGTGATAGAACTCCATTACACGTGACACAACTCCATTACACGTGATAGAACTCCATTACACGTGATAGAAACATTACACGTGATCCATTACACGTGATAGAACTCCATCACACGTGATAGAACTCCATTACACGTGATAGAACTCCATCACACGTGATAGAACTCCATCACACGTGATAGAACTCCATCACACGTGACACAACTCCATTACACGTGATAGAACTCCATTACACGTGATACAACTCCATCACACGTGATAGAACTCCATTACACGTGACACAACTCCATCACACGTGATACAACTCCATTACACGTGATAGAACTCCATTACACGTGATAGAACTCCATTACACGTGATAGAACTCCATTACACGTGATAGAACTCCATCTCACGTGATAGAACTCCATTACACGTGACACAACTCCATCACACGTGATAGAACTCCATTACACGTGACACAACTCCATCACACGTGATAGAACTCCATCACACGTGACACAACTCCATTACACGTGATAGAACTCCATTACACGTGATAGAACTCCATTACACGTGATAGAACTCCATTACACGTGACAGAACTCCCATTACACGTGATAGAACTCCATTACACGTGATAGAACTCCATTACACGTGACAGAACTCCATTACACGTGATAGAACTCCATTACACGTGATAGAACTCCATTACACGTGACAGAACTCCATTACACGTGATAGAACTCCATTACACGTGATAGAACTCCATTACACGTGACAGAACTCCATTAGAACACGTGATAGAACTCCATTACACGTGATAGAACTCCATTACACGTGATAGAACTCCATTACACGTGATAGAACTCCATTACACGTGATAGAACTCCATTACACGTGACAGAACTCCATTACACGTGATAGAACTCCATACACGAACTGACACAACTCCATTACACGTGATAGAACTCCATTACACGTGAAGAATACATTACAGGTGATAGAATCCTCCATTACACGTGACATCAACTCCATTTCACTTGATAGAACTCCATTACACAGTGATAGAACTCCAAAGTCGTGATGTCACAACTCCATCACACGTGATAGAACTCCATTACACGTGATAGAATATACACGTGATACCATTAGAACACTCATCTCACGTGACACAACTCCATTACACGTGATAGAACTCCACTCCATTACACGTGACACAACTCCATCTGTACGTGATAGAACACCAACTGATGTTCATGGATGTGACACAATCTATTTACACGTGATAGAACTGCATTACGTGACACAACTCCATTACACTGATGAACTCCATTACCGTGACCATCCATTACACGTTTCCATTACAAATTCCATTCACGTGACAAGACTCCATTACGAAGATAGAACTCGTGATAGAACTCCATTCACATGGATTAGAACTCCTCAATCACACGTGATGACACAACTCCATCACACGTGACACAACTCCATTCACGTGACGTGACGTGATAGAACAACTCCATCACACGTGATAGAACTCCATTACACACGTGTGATTGAACTCCATTACAGGTGATAGAACTCCACTCTCACTCCGTGACACAACTCCATCACACGTGATAGAACTCCAAACGTGATAGAAATCCATTACAAACTCCATTGACAGAACTCCATTACAATACACGTGATGATCTCACGTGACAGAACTCCATTACACGTGACACAACTCATCACACGTGACACAACTCCATCACACGTGACACAACTCCATCACACGTGACACAACTCCATCACTCGTGATAGAACTCCATTACTGTGACGTGACACAACTCCACGTCACATCACACGTGATAGTGATATAACTCCATCACGTGACACAGCTCCATCACACGATGATAGAACTCTCCATCACACGTGATAGAACTTCACGTGATAGAACGTGATAGAACTCCTACACGTGATAGAACTAGACGTATAGAACCATCCATTACACGTGATAGAACTCATTACACGTGATAGAACTCATTACACGTGACACAACTCCATCTCTGTACACGTGTCTGTGACAAACTCCATTACACGTGATAGAACTCCATTGTCTCCACGTGATACAACTCTCATCTCACGTGACAGAACTCATTATACGTGATAGAACTCCATTACACGATAGAACTCCATCTCACGTGACAGAACTCCTCGTGATAGAACTCCATCACACGTGACAGAACTCCATTACACGTGATAGAACTCCACGATAGAACTACACGTGATACAACTCCATTACACGTGACACAACTCCATTACACGTGATAGAACTCAAATCCTTCTTTCCTTCGGTTTCTGCCCCCAAAGTCTGTCTGTCTGACTCTCCTCCATTACACGTGATAGAACTCCATTACACGTGACACAACTCCATTACACGTGATAGAACTCCATTACACGTGATAGAACTCCATTACACGTGACATAACTCCATTACACGTGATAGAACTCCATTACACGTGATAGAACTCCATTACACGTGACACAACTCCACACACGTCTCTCTCTGTCTAACTCCATTACACGTGATCTCTCTCTCTCTCTCTCTCACGTGAAATAACTCCATTACACTCTAGAACTCCATTACACGTGATAGAACTCTGTCTGTCTGTCTGTCATTACACGATAGAACTGTCAACTCTCTCTCTCTCTCTCTCTCGATAGAACTCCATTACACGTCTAGAACTCCATTACTGACACAACTCCTGTCACACGACACAACTGACACAACTATTCGCTCGTTTGTCTCACACGTGTCCATAGAACTCCATTACACGTGACACAACTCCATCTCACTGACACAACTCCATGTCACGTGACACAACTCCATCACACTGACTTAACTCCATCACACGTGATAGAACTCCATTACACGTGACACAACTCCTCTCACGTGATAGAACTCCATCACACGTGATAGAACTCCATTACACGTGATAGTCTGTCTCTCATCACACGTGATAGAACTCCATCTCACGTGATAGAAACTCCATTACTCTGTCTAGAACTCCTCTCGATAGAACTCATCACGTGATAGAACTCCATCTCTCACGTGATACAACTCCTTACACTCTCTCTCTCTTTACTCTATGTACAGAATTCCATGTCACGTATGTATCTATTTTACGTGATATGTATGGCGCTACATAGTATACACGTGATAGAATTGATGACAATGATACCGCTCCCGACGTTAACGTGATAGTTCTTCCTTAACAATCGGTGATGAATGCTTGCCATTACATCGTGACCAGAACCGTGACACAACCATAGTGTATCAGTTCTCCATTGAACGTGATAGAACTCCATTACACGTGATAGAACTTTCCATCTATGAGTGACTGAACTCCATTACACGTGATCATTACATTTCCATGAGGACAGGTGATGAGAACTCAGAAAATTTCACTTTGATCAGAACTCCATTTTACACTTTCGTGTTTCGTGACACAACTGGTTCACGTGATAGAACTCCATTTACACTGATAGAACTCCATCACGTGACAGAACTCATTACACGTGATAGAACTCCATCACACGTGATCAGTTCATTTCTCTTTCGGTGACACAACTGCCCTTTCACTTGATCAGAAGATCACACCACAGGTGTATGAGTTCAGAACTCCTTTCTTTCTGCATTACAGTTCCTTTCTACCTTTCGGTGTATGAGTTCTGATGCCCTTTCCTTTCTTTATCAGAACTCCACTTTCTCCAGTGTATGAGTTCAAGATGGCAGTTCCCTTTATCAGAACTTTATGAGTTCACGTGATGCTCCTTTGTTTCCTTCAGTTCCCATTCAACCGGTGTATGAGAACAGTCTGCTTTCTTTCTTTATCAGTTCCCTTTCTACTCTTTCAGAGTTTGTTCAGACTAACTTCGTTATTAACCTTTGAAGTGATGCGTTCCCTGTGATCCGATTTCAGATGCCTCTGTTTTGGAACATTTTATCTGTATGTGTTATATTTGCTATACCTTTCATGGATGTATCAATCTATTTAAGGATGTGATGTCCCCACCTTAGGTTCAAATTCCAAAGAAGAAGATCGATCTCATTCAGATGGATTGGTCTGGACGGAAGAGGTGCCTGCTACCTCTTCTGTGCACAGATTTCCAAATGCCCAAAGAAGTTTATAGTTCAACATCTAGATTTGGTGTATGTCAGATTTTCTTTCTGTATCTGTTTCACTGGAGCTCTGCCTTCAGAATCGGTTTTGAGTTCACATTTGAATACTTTCTACATATTCACTCAGTCTCTCCTTTCTACCTTTCGGTCACATTTGAATCTCTCTATCTCTCTCTCATCTTTCTTTCTCAGTTCCTCTTTCTCTCTCTTTCTCTCTCTCTCTGTCTCTTTCTCTGTCTCTGTCTTCTCTGTCTCTCTCTCTCTCTCTCTGTCTTTCTTTCTTCTCTCTCTCTCTCTGTGTCTCTCTTGTCTCTCTGTCTCTGTCTCTGTCTCTGTCTCTGTCTGTCTGTCTGTCTGTCTGTCTGTCTGTCTGTCTGTCTCTCTCTCTCTCTCTCTCTCTCTCTCTCTCTCCTTCTCTTCTCTCTCTATCAGTTCCCTATTCGCTCTTTTTTCTCTCTCTCTGGTTCTATGAGTCTCTCTCTCTGTCTGTCTGTCTGTCTGTCTTTCTTTCTCTCTTCTCTCTCTCTCTCTCTCTCTCTCCATTCTCTGTCTCTATCTCTGTTTGGTCTCTCTCTGTATGTCTGTTCTGTCCTCTCTCTCCCGGATCTCTCTCTCTCTCTTTTGTCTCTTCTCTCTCTTTTTTCCACCTCTCTCCCTGCCTCTCTCTCTCTCTCTCTCTCTCTCTCTCTCTCTCTCATTCTCTCTCTCTCTCTCTTTCTCTCTCTGTCTCTGTTCTGTCTGTATGTATGTTTGTATTCGTCTTTCTCTCTCTCTGAGTTCTGTTCTTAGCCTTAACAATCCTTTCGTCCATCATGTCTCTGTCCATAAGAATAAGAGTCGTAAATGTCAGTCTCTCTCTCTCTAGAACTTCCCTTTCTCTTTCTTTATCATTGGTCTCTCTCTAAAATCGTCTTCTCCCTTTCTACTCTTTATCAGTTTCATTTCTTCGGTGTATGAGTTCTCTCTCTTTATCAGTTCTAGTTGTATGAGTTCTGATGCGTATTTGGCTTTCTACCCTTTCGGTTTTTCTACGTGTATTTGTTTCTTTCTTTATTTCTACATTTTCGGTGTTAGCCCTTTCTTTTTATAGTTCCCTTTCTACATGTGTGTATGTAGTTGATGACTTTCTGTATACTGCCCTGACGTTAACGTCGATGTTCTTAGCCTTAACCCTTAATGATTGCCCTTTCTTCCATCATGACCAGAATCACACGTTCAACCTTAAGAATAAGAGGTGTTTTTCGACTTGTATGTAAATGTCGAAAGTCTCAGCTTCCATGAAAGTAAAGAAGCTAGATAGAACTGTTCAGCATTGCCATGAGGTTCCCATTCGAAAAACCGCGCTTTGAATCAAAGCTTATCATTTTAGCATTGGTGTATCGGCCTTGGTTTCTTTATCAGTTCCCGTCGGCACTGGACTCGGATGGCCTTTCTTTCTCAATGATACGTGATTTCGGTGTATGAGTTTCTTTCTTTATCAGTTTCATTTCTACCTTTCTACCTTTCGGTTGTTGAGTTGATGCCCTTTCTTTCTTTATCAGTTTCATTTCTACCTTTCGGTGTATGAGTTCTGATGCCCTTTCTTTCTTTATCAGTTCCCCTTTCTACCTTTCGGTGTATGAGTTCTGATGCCCTTTCTTTCTTTATCAGTTCCTTTCTACCTTTCGGTGTATGAGTTCTGATGCCCTTTCTTTCTTTATCAGTTCCTTTCTACCTTCGGTTTATGAGTTCAGATGCCCTTTCTTTCTTTATCAGTTCCCATTCTCTTGGGTGTATGAGATCGGATTTTTCTTCTTTTTATCAGTTCCCTTTCTACATTTCGGTGTATGAGTTCAGATTCTTCGGATTCCCATTCTTTTTTTTATCAGTTCTCTACCTTTCGGTGTTTCAGAGTTCAGATGCCCTTTCTTTCTTTATCAGTTCCCTTTACCTTTCGATTAATGAGTTCAGATGCCCGAGATGTTTCTTTCTTTATCAGTGCCCCTTACCTTCGGTGTATGAGTTCAGATGCCCTTCTTCTTTGATTTATTCCCTTTCTACCTTTCGGGTGTATGAGTTCAGATGTCCTTCTTTCTGTCATCTTCCCATTCTACCTTTCGGTGTATGAGTTCAGATGCCCTTTTCTTAGATATTTATCAGTTCCTCTACCTTCGGTGTATGAGTTCAGATGCCCTTTCTTTCTTTATCAGTTCCCTTTCTACCTTTCGGTGTATGAGTTCAGATGCCCTTTCTTTCTTTATCAGTTCCCTTTCTTTCTTTCAGATGCCCTTTCTTTCATCTAGTTTTATCAGTTCCTTTTCTACCTTTCGGTTTATGAGTTCAGATGCCCTTTCTTCTTTTATCAGTTCCCATTCTATCTTTGGGTGTATGAGATCGGATGGCCTTTTTTCTTTATCAGTTCCCTTTCTACATTTCGGTGTAGAGTTCAGATGCCCTTTCTTTTTTTATCAGTTCCCTTTCTACCTTTGGTGTATGAGTTCAGATGACTTCTTTATCAGTATCCTCTACCTTTCGGTTATGAGTTCAGATGCCCTTTCTTTTTTATCAGTGCCCTTTCTACCTTCGGTGTATGAGTTCAGATGCCCTTCTTTCTTTATCAGTTCCCCTTCTACCTTCGGTTGCATGAGTTCAGATGTCCTTATTTCTGGTTATCAGTTCCCATTCTACCTTACTGTATCGGTGTATGAGTTTCAGTTGATTTCTTCTTTATCAGTTCCCTTTCTTTCGGTGTATGAGTTCAGATGCCCTTCTTTACTACCTTATCAGTTCGACTTGTGGTCTATTTCGGTGTATGAGTTCAGATACCCTTTCTTTCTTTATCAGGCTTTGTACCTTTTGGTTTGAGTTCAGATGCCCTTACTTCTTTATCAGTTCGGCTTTGGTTTCGGTGTATGAGTTCAGATGTCTGAGATGATCTTTCTTCTTTCTTTATCTTCAATTGATTTATGAGTCATCTATACTTTCTTACTGTATCCCATTGTGGTTTCTGGTTTATGGTTTCAGATGACTGTACTTATTCTGTCATGTGGTTTCGGATTATGGTTTCAGATGCCTTTTCTTTATCAGTTCCCATTCCACCTTTTGGTTCAGAGTTCAGATGCTCTACCTTACTTTATCAGCTTGTGGTTTTGGTTGATTAATGAGTTCATCTGACTGTTCTCCAGTTTACCATATCCTTGTGGTTTTGGTTGATTTATTCAAAAAAAGTTACCTTACTGTATCGGCTTGTGGTTTGGTTGATTTTATATCTGACTGTACTCCTTACTTTATCGGCTTGTGGTTTTGGTTGATTTATGTCATGTGACTGTACCACCTTACTGTATCGGCTTCTAGTTTTGGTTATTTATGTCATGTGACTGTGGTTTGATACTGTATCGGCTTGTGGTTTTGGTTGATTTGTGTCATCTGACTGTACCACCTTTGTATCGGCTTCTTGTCATGTGACTTAGATGTTTGTACTACCTTACTGTATCGGCTTGTGGTTTTGGTTGATTTTGTCCAGTGACTGTATATTCTGTATCCACTTTTGGTTTTTGTTGATTTATGTCTTACGTATTTGTAGCACTTTACTGTATTGCATGTGGTTTTTGGTTGATTTTGTCTGACTGATTACCTTACTGTTATCACTCTAAGTTTGTTGATTTTGTTTGACTGTACCACTTTACTGTATCGGCTTGGAGTTTTGGTTGATTTATGTCATGTGACTTACCACTTTAATACTTGTGGTTTACTGTATGTCGGCATCTGGTTTTGTTGATTTGGTTTTGGTTGATTTGCGTCATGTGACTGTACCACTTTACTGTAGCGGCATCTGGTTTTGGTTGATTTGCGTCATCTTGACTGTACTACCTTACTGTATCGGCTTGTGGTTTTGGTTGATTTATGTCATGTGACTGTACTACCGTACTGTATCGGCTTGTGGTTTTGGTTGATTTGTGTCATGTGACTGTACTACCTTGTCCTCTTGTTTCTTTTGGACGATTTCTTCCTTCCGTTCTGTAACTTCTTTTTCTTCGCCATTTTCTGTTAGCTGGTTTTCATCTTTTTGCTGGTTTTCATCTTTTTGTTGGTTTTCATCTTTTGTTGATCTTTTTGCTGGTTTTCATCTTTTTGTTCAACTTTTTGCTGGTTTTCATCTTTTGCTGATCTTTTTGCTGGTTTTCATCTTTTTGCTGATCTTTTTGCTGGTTTTCATCTTTTTTGTTTAGGCCACTTCGATTTTATCAGATTTATCGTTTTCGACACTGCTGACTTGCCATCCGTTGCCGACTCGTCTGTGACGATCTTATTTGATCCTTCACTCTTGGTTGGCTCATCCTTTACGATGCTAGAATCTTCAGACTTCTTTGTATCCGCTTCCTCAGCGATGCCTAATCTCCTCTTTTGTCTTCAGCTCCGAAACTTCTGCCGACTCATTTTGCGTCTTTCTGTTTGGCGTCAGAATTCGAGTCGTTTCCCTTCGTGCAGACTTCCCCGACTTGATATCCTTTGTTTGCGACACTTTGTCTTGATCAGTCTCTGATTTCTTCAACTTTTCTTGCCTCTCATTGATTTTAGACGCATTTTTGTCGCGAGATTCTTTATCTTTTGAACCAGCATCGATTGGCTTTTGATCTGCCTTATCTGGATTTGCAGCTTTGCCGCCATCAGTGGGCTTTGCGATTGTATACGGCCATTTTGGTTTTTGTTGACAATTCTTGCTTACCTACAAATGCCTTTCCTAGATGGTCATATATTGCACTTGCCTTTTGATTCTTTAGCTGATTTCTTCTCTTAGTTTTCCCTCAAAGTTAACCATTACTCGCAGGTAATTGTAGGTTTGAACTTATTTTCAATTTCTCCTGGCCAATTTAAGATTTTGTGCTTTAGCTTCATTAGTTACGAGCATTATGTTGGTATTCTTTGCATTTATTCTCATTTCTCTTTTATTTAGTTCATTGTTCATAATGTTGATATTTGACTGAACGTTAGGATACAACGCTGTATTAATTCTATATCTACATCTAAGTCATCAGATATGTTTCCGGCTACTCTCACTGCACATGTTGGTTTATTGTAAAAACCTTTAATGGATTCTATTAATTTTGGCTCCTCATTGTGTTCTTTTAAGGAATGCCATAGCTCGTCCCTCCTCACAGTGTCAAATGCCTTTTCTAAGCCAATAAAACACAGGTGCAAGTCAATGTTTCTCTCAAGGATATTTTCTATTATTTGTCTAATTGTAAATATTTGATCTTGTACACTTCTTGGTGGTCTAAATACACTCTGATGTTCTTCAATCTGATCCTCTACGCTTTTTCCTTAGTCTCATTTCCAATATCATGGCATAAACTTGTCCTGGTACGCTAAATAGTGATATCCCTCTATAGTTTGAGCATTCCATAGTTGATCCCTTCTTATGTATTGGTACTACCGTTCCCTTTTTATCAGTCGTCTGGCACCTGTTTGACTCCCATGCTTGTTGACATATTGCATGTAGTAGTTTTTCTGCCCCTCTCCCTTGGTTTTTAATCATTTCTGGATTAACTTGTCTGGTCCTGGGGCCTTTCCTAATTTCATTTTTTTTATAGTTGTTTCGATTTTTTCCCTTGAGATATCTACATCTTCAGTTTTCTCATCTCGATTACTTGTTACTCTTACTAATTGATCTTTACTCCTTGTTTCATGTGTTTTGGAGGGATTATGTAATTGTTGAAAATACTTTATCCATGTTTCTACGATTTCGTTGTCATCTTTCATTATATACCCTTCGGCATTCTTAATTTGTCGTATTGGGCATGCTTTGGTCTTTCTCATGCTCTTCATTGCTCCCCAATTTCTTTAAGTTTTTTGTCCAAACACTTCCCATTGTTCCTGATTTGCTTTCCTCACATCCTCTTTGGCGAAAGTTCTTTTATTCACGTAATCTATCATACCCTCTGGTCTCTTTGTTTGCAAATATTTATTCCAGGCATCCTTTTCTTTGATCTTAGTCTTGACATTCTCATTCCACCATACTGTTCTTTTCCTTTCGTCTTTAAATTGTTTCCTACCACAGACCTCTTCAGTACAACTGAGGAGTCTTGTTTTTATACATTTGCCACTTTTCTTCTATTGTGCTATCATTCAGATCCATCTGCCTTTCACTAATAAATCTTTTTATCCTAGATTGGTATATCTGTTTTATTATTGGTTTATTTAGTTCCTCTATTTTGAGTTTAGTAGCTTTCTTCCCTTTCCTTTTCTGTTTGTTTTCTTCAGTCAGTAGTCTCATTTTGGCAATCACAAGGTAATGATCATTAAATATTTCTGCTCCGCTGCTTTTACTCTGCATCCAATGTACTGTAAAAAAGAGAGCTGCTAACTATTATGTCGTAGTCTATCATTGACTTTTTTCACACTTGTCTCCATTTACTCTTGTATATTTGTGGATATCTGTATGAGGAAAAAATGGTGTTGGCTATTTTCATGTTATTTTTTAGGCAAACGTTGTTGTCTCTCCTTTTTTACCTATTGCTCATCCTGACGTTTCTACATTGCTTCTTACTCTAGGGTTTAAATCTTCTAAAACTAAAACAATTAGTTCCTGTTAATTTCTATTCCTTTTGGTTTAATACATGTATGTACCTCTAATAGCCGTGGGCTTGTAAATTTCCATCTTTCTAATAGCTTTTCATGCCGTCTCTGTATTAAGAGGCCTACTTCTGCTATTGCTCTATATTTGACATCTATTCCTGAGAAGATAAAAGTATGATTTGGTCCTACATTTTCTATTCCTTGTCCTTTTTCTTTGTTTCTGTAATGGCCAAGATGTCTACTTTGACTGTTTCCATTTCTTCAACTAATTCTATCTCTTCTCTCTTTATTTCCTTAATATTCGATGTTTCAAAAATGACAGTCCGTGTTCGTTTCCATGTTTGTCGTTGAAAGGTCAAGCCAGGTATATTGTATTTATTTGTCTGAATCAGTTTGGTTTTGGATAAACAGGGATTGGCCCACTGTACCCTAGGTAGATGGTCGGGTTGCCACCTTGAGACCCCTACCAGGCCTTTTTATTTTCTGTCAGGATTAACTCCCTCAGCATTTGGTCAGCCAAGATCTGCCTGCAAGGAATCAGGAGACTTGTGGAGGGTGTGATCGTCTACCCGCCGTACAGGTACTTACCTGTCCACTGCCTGGACGGTCACATTGACTTTCTAAATATAATTTTAATATGACGTCCAGTCAATGGCCATCTCTGTGTACAAACAGTGGCAATGCCATAGTTACTGTGTGTGAAAAGATAGTCATAGTCGTCTACAAAGAAATACGTTCTCATGCACGGGAATGCCGCAGTGACTCCACCCGTCCATGTAATTCCAAGGTTTTTCTGTCAAGACCAGGGAAGCGAGGGGATCCTGAAAGGCACGAAAACAATAACAACACAGGACACGCTCTCATTGGGGATTAAAGGAAGGAAAACAATAAAAACATAGGACACGCTCTCATTGGGGATTAAAGGAAGGAAAACAATAACAACACAGGACACGCTCTCATTGGGGCTTAAAGGAAGGACAACAATAACAACATAGGACACGCTCTCATTGGGAATTAAAGGCAGGAAAACAATAACAACACAGGACACGCTCTTATTGGGGTTGAAAGGAAGGAAACAATAACAACACAGGACACGCTCTTATTGGGGTTGAAAGGAATGAAACCAAGACGCTAGTCTGACGCAGTTTATTTACTCCCAAGCCAGTGTTTGAACCTATTTGCACCTGGGTAAAGTGGGAAAAATGCGTGTTAATTGTCTTTCCCAAGGAACACAACGTTGGACCTGGCCTGGCTGGAATTCGAACTTCTGGACCCCATGATTCCCAGTCAGGCAGAATAATCGCTCGGCCACCTGCGGCACATTCGCGCTCAAAATTGCCTTTAAAATACAAGTATCTTTACATTTCTAAGGTGTTAGAGTCTGCTTTCCAATACCATTTTGTCTCGTTCCCTCTGCCTCTGTCTTTTTCTTTGTCACAGTCTGCCTCTCTTTTCTTTGTGTCATTTTGTTTCTGTCTTTTTCTTTTGTCTCAGTCTGCCTCTGTCTTTTTCTTTCTCAGTCTGTCTCTGTCTTTTCTTTGTCTCAGTCTGCCTCTGTCTTTTTTCTTTGTCTCAGTCTGCCTCTGTCTTTTTCTTTGTCTCAGTCTGCCTCTGTCTTTTTCTTTGTCTCAGTCTGTCTCTGTCTTTATCTTTGTCTCAGTCTGCCTCTGTCTTTTTCTTTGTCTCAGTCTGCCTCTATCTTTTTCTTTGTGTCAGTCTGTCTCTGTCTTTTTCTTTGTCTCACTCTGCCTCTATCTTTTTCTTTGTCTCAGTCTGTCTCTGTCTTTTTCTTTGTCTCAGTCTGTCTCTGTCTTTTTCTTTGTCTCAGTCTGCCTCTGTCTTTTTTTTGTCTCAGTCTGCCTCTGTCTTCTTTATGTCAGTCTGCCTCTGTCTTTTTCTTTATCTCAGTCTGCCTCTATCTTTTTCTTTATCTCAGTCTGCCTCTGTCTATTTCTTTCTATCAGTCTGCCTCTATCTTTTTCTTTGTCTCAGTCTGCCTCTGTCTTTTTCTTTCTCTCAGTCTGCCTCTATCTTTCTTTTTGTCTCAGTCCTCTATCTTTTTCTTTGTCTCAGTCTGCCTCTGTCTTTTTCTTTGTCTCCAGTCTGCTCTGTCTTTTTCTTTGTCTCAGTCTTTTCTTTTTCTTTGTCTCAGTCTGCCTCTGTCTTTTTCTTTGTCTCAGTCTGTCTTTGTCTTTTTCTTTGTCTCAGTCTGCCTCTCTGTCTTTTTCTTTGTCTCAGTCTGCCTCTGTCTTTTTCTTTGTCTCAGTCTGTCTCTGTCTTTTTCTTTGTCTCAGTCTGTCTCTGTCTTTTTCTTTGTCTCAGTCTGCTCCCTCTGCCTTTTTCTTTATCTCTGTCTGCTTCTATCTTTTTCTTTATCTCAGTCTGCCTCTGTCTTTTCTTTATCTCAGTCTGCCTATATCTTTTTCTTTGTCTCAGTCTGCCTCTGTCTTTTTCTTTGTCTCAGTCTGCCTCTGTCTTTTTCTTTGTCTCAGTCTTTGTCTCACTGTCTTTTTCTTTGTCTCAGTCTGCCTCTGTCTTTTTTTTTATCTCAGTCTGCCTCTATCTTTTTCTTTGTCTCAGTCTGCCTCTGTCTTTTTTCTTTATCAGTCTGCCTCTTATCTTTTTCTTTGTCTCAGTCTGCCTCTGTCTTTTTCTTTGTCTCAGTCTGTCTCTATCTGTTTTTTTTTGTCTCAGTCTGTCTTGTCTATTTCTTTATATCAGTCTGTCTCTATATTTTTCTTTGTCTCAGTCTGTTTCTATCTTTTTCTTTTGTCTCAGTCTGCCTCTTGTCTTTTTCTTTGTCTCAGTCTGCCTATATCTTTTTCTTTGTCTCAGTCTGTCTTCAGTTTCTATCTTTTTTTTCTTTGTCTCCGTCTGCCTCTGTCTGTTTTCTTTTGTCTCTCTGTCTGTCACTGTCTTTTTCTTTGTCTCAGTCTGCCTCTGTCTTTTTCTTTATCTTTGTCTGCCTCTATCTTTTTCTTTGTCTCAGTCTGCCTCATTTCTTTTTCTTTGTCTCTGTCTGCCTCTATCTTTTTCTTTGTCTCAGTCTGCCTCTGTCTTTTTCTTTGTCTCAGTCTGTCTCTGCATTTTTCTTTGTCTCCCCAGTGTCTGCTTCGGTCTATTTTTATATCAGTCTGCCTCTACTTTTTTCTTGTCTGCCTCTAGTCTGCTAGTCTGGCTCCCCATCTTTTTTTCTTTGTCTCAGTCTGCCTCTATCTTTTTCATTGTCTCAGTCTGTCCCTCTATCTTTTTTTGTCTTTGTCTCAAGTCTGCCTCTGTCTTTTCTTTGTCTCAGTCTGTCTCTGTCTTTTTCTTTGTCTCTGTCTGTCTCTGTCTTTTTCTTTGTCTCAGTCTGCCTCTGTCTTTTCTTTTTATCTCTGTCTGCATATATCTTTTTCTTTATCTCAGTCTGCTCTTGTCATTTTTATCTCAGTCTGCCTCTATCTTTTTCTCTTTATCTCAGTCTGCCTCTATCTTTTCTTTGTCTCAGTCTGCCTTCCTGCTTTCATTTTCTTTGTCTTAATTCCGTCTCTGTCTTTTTTGTCTCAGTCTGCCTCTATCTTTTTCTTTGTCTCAGTCTGCCTCTGTCTTTTTCTTTTGTCTCAGTCTGCCTTTTAGCTTTTTCTTTTTGTCTCAGTCTGCCTCTGTCTTTTTCTTTGTCTCTTGTCTGCCTCTATCTTTTTCTTTGTCTCAGTCTGCCTTATCTTTTTCTTTGTTCTGTCTGCCTCTATCTTTTCTATTGTCTCAGTCTGCCTCTATCTTTTTTTGTCTCTGTCTGCCTCTATCTTTTTCTTTGTCTCAGTCTGCCTCTATCTTTTTCTTTGTCTCAGTCTGCCTCATTTTTCTTTTGTCTCTGTCTGCCTTTTATTTATATATCTTTTTCTTTTGTCTCAGTCTGTACTCATCTTTTTCTTTGTCTCAGTCTGCCTCTCTGTCTTTTTCTTTGTCTCAGTCTGTCTCTGTCTTTTTCTTTTGTCTCAGTCTGTCTCTGCTGTCTTTTCTTTTGTCTCAGTCTGCCCCTGTCTTTTTTCTTTATCTCTGTCTGCATATATCTTTTTCTTTATCTCAGTCTGCCTCTGTCTATTTCCTTTTCATCTTTATTGTCTCAGTCTGCCTCTCGTCTTTTTCTTTGTCTCAGTCTGCCTCTATCTTTTCTTTGTCTCAGTCCTCTATCTCTTTTCTTTTTCTCAGTCTGTCTGTCTTTTTCTTTGTCTATCTTTTTTTCTTTGTCTCAGCTCCGTCTCTATTCTTTTTCTTTTGTCTCAGTCTGCCTCTGTCTTTTTTTTGTCTCAGTTGTCTCTTTTTCCTCAGTCTGCCTCTGTCTTTTTCTTTGTCTCAGTCTGTCTCTGTCTTTTTTCTCTTTGTCTCAGTCTGTCTCTGTCTTTTTCTTTTTATCAGTCTGTCTGTCTTTTTCTTTTCTTTGTCTCAGTCTGTCTGCCTTTTCTCTTTATCTCTCTGTCTTTTTCTTTGTCTTTTCTTTATCTCAGTCTGCCTCTGTCTTTTTCTTTATCTCAGTCTGCCTATATCTTTTTTCTTTGTCTCAGTCTGTCTTTTTCTTTGTCTCCGTCTGACATTTTCTTTTTCCAGTCTCAGTCTGTCACTGTCTATTTCTTTGTCTCAGTCTGCCTCTATCTTTTCTTTATCTCTGTCTGCTTCATCTTTTTCTTTGTCCTTCAGTCTGCCTCTGTCTTTTTCTTTGTCTCAGTCTGCCTCTATATCTTTTTCTTTGTCTCTTTTCTTTTTCTTTGTCTCAGTCTGCCTCTGTATTTTTCTTTTGTCTCAGTCTTTGTCTATTTCTCTTTTATATGTCTGCCTCTATCTTTTTCTTTGTCTCAGTCTTCGTCTCTGTCTTTTTCTTTGTCTCTGTCTGCCCTGTCTTTTTCTTTGTCTCAGTCTGCCTCTGTCTTTTTCTTTTGTATTTTGTCTGCCTTATCTTTTTTCTCTTTGTTCAGTCTGCTCTATCTTTTTCTTGTCTCTGTCTGTCATCTTTTTTCTTTGTCTCAGTCTGCCTCTGTCATTTTCTTTGTCTTAATCTGCCTCTGTCTTTTTCTTTATCTCAGTCTGCCTCTGTCTTTTTCTTTTGTATTTGTCTGCCTCTATCTTTTCTCTTTGTCTCAGTCTGCCTCTATTTTTTTTTTGTCTCAGTCTGTCTCTGTCTTTTTCTTTTGCTCAGTCTGTCTGCCTCATTTTCTTTTGTCTTAATCTGCCTCTGTCTTTTCTTTGTCTCAGTCTGCCTCATCTTTTTCATTGTCTCAGTCTGCCTCAAGTCTTTTTTTTTTGTCTCAGTCTGCCTTTATATTTTTCTTTGTCTCAGTCTTCTCTGTCTTTTTCTTTGTCTCTGTCTGCCTCTATCTTTTTCTTTGTCTCAGTCTGTCTTTATCTTTTTCTTTTGTCTCCTGTCTTTTCTTTTTCATTGTCTCAGTCTGCCTCTATCTTTTTTTTTGTCTCTGTCTGTCTCTATCTTTTTCTTTTGTCTCAGTCTGCCTTTATCTTTTTCTTTGTCTCAGTTGTCTTATCTCTTTATCTCTGTCTGCCTCTATCTTTTTCTTTGTCTCAGTCTGCATCTATCTTTTTCTTTGTCTCAGTCTGCCTCTGTCTTTTTTCTTTGTCTCAGTCTGCTTTTTTCTTTGTCTCATCTTTTTCTTTGTCTCAGTCTGCCTCTGTCTTTTTCTTTATCTCTGTCTGTATTATATCTTTTTCTTTTATCTCAGTCTGCCTCTGTCTTTTTCTTTATCTCAGTCTGCCTCTATCTTTTTCTTTATCTCAGTCTGGTCTGCCAGTCTGTCTATCTTTTCTTTCATATCAGTCTGTCTCTATCTTTTCAGTCTTTGTCTCAGTCTGCCTATATCTTTTCTTTGTCTCAGTCTGCCTCTGTCTTTTTCTTTGTCTCCGTCTGCCTCTGTCTTTTTCTTTTGTCTCAGTCTGTCACTGTCTTTTTCTTTTGTCTCAGTCTGCCTCTGTCTTTTTCTTTATCTCTGTCTGCTTCTATCTTTTTCTTTTGTCTCAGTCTGCCTCTGTCTTTTTCTTTTGTCTCAGTCTGCCTTCTATCTTTTCTTTGTCTCAGTCTGTCCCCTGTCTTTTTCTTTGTCTCAGTCTGTCTCAGTTCAGTCTGCTTCGGTCTATTTCTTTATATCAGTCTTTATCTCTTTTGTCTCAGTCTTCTGTCTTTTTCTTTGTCTCAGTCTGCCTCTGTCTTTTTCTTTTGTCTCAGTCTGCCTCTATCTTTTTTTCTTTGTCTCTGTCTGCCTCTATCTTTTTCTTTTATCTCAGTCTGCATCTGTCTTTTTTCTTTTATATCAGTCTGCCTCTATCTTTTTCTTTGTCTCAGTCTGCCTCTGTCTTTTTCTTTGTATTTGTCTGCCTCTATCTTTTCTTTGTCTCAGTCTGCCTCTATCTTTTTCTTTGTCAGTCTGTCTGCCTCTATCTTTTCTTTTGTCTCAGTCTGCCTCTGTCATTTTCTTTCTTCTTTTTCTTTAATCTGCCTCTGTCTTTTTCTTTGTCTCAGTCTGCCTCTATCTTTTTCTTTTGTCTCAGTCTGTCTCTGTCTTTTCTTTGTCTCAGTCTGCTCTCTTATATTTTTCTTTGTCTCAGTCTGCCTCTATCTTTTTCTTTGTCTCTGTCTGCCTCTATCTTTTTCTCTTTGTCTCAGTCTGCTCTATCTTTCTTTGTCTCTCTTTATCTTTTTCTTTGTCTCTGTCTGCCTCTATCTTTTTTTTTTGTCTCTTTTTCTTTTTCTTGTCTCAGTCTGCCTTTATCTTTTTCTTTGTCTCTGTCTGCCTCTGTCTTTTTCTTTTGTCTCAGTCTGCCTCTGTCTTTTTCTTTGTCTCAGTCTGTCTCTGTCTTTTTCTTTATGTGTCTGCCTCCTCTGGCCTTGTCTGTCTTTTTCTTTTCTTTTATCTCTGTCTGCATATATCTTTTTGTTTGTTCTAGTCTGCCTCTGTCTTTTTCTTTATCTCAGTCTGCTCTTATCTTTTCTCTTTGTCTCAGTCTGCCTCTGTCTTTTTCTTTATATCAGTCTGTCTCTCTATCTTTTCTTTGTCTCATAGTCTGCCTCTGTCTGTTTCTTTGTCTGTGTCCGTCTGCCTCTATCTTTTTCTTTATATCAGTCTGCCTCTGTCTTTTCATTTCTCCTGTTTTTATATCAGTCTGCCTCTATCTTTTTCTTTGTCTCAGTTTGCCTCTATCTTTTTTTCTTTGTCTCCATCTTTTTCTTTGTCTGTCTCTGTCTTTTTCTTTTGTCTCAGTCTGCCTCTGTCTATTTATTTGTATCAGTCTGCCTCATATCTTTTTCTTTGTCTCAGTCTGCCTCTGTCTTTTTCTTTTTGTCTCAATCTGCCTCTATCTTTTTCTTTGTCTCAGTCTGTCTCTGTTTTTTTCTTTGTCTCAGTCTGTCTCTGTCTTTTTTCTGTTGTCTCAGTCTGCTGTCTGCCTCTTGTCTTTTTCTTTGTCTCAGTCTGCCTCTGTCTTTTTCTTTGTCTCAGTCTGTCTTGTCTTTTTCTTTTATCTGGGTCTGTTTCTGTCTTTTTCTTTTTGTCTGCCAGTCTTTTTCTTTTATCTCTGTCTGCTTTCTTGCCTCTGTCTTTTTCTTTATCTCAGTCTGCCTTTTTGTCTTTCTCTTTATCTCAGTCTGTCTATATCTTTTCTTTATCTCAGTCTGCATCTGTCTGTTACTTTCTTTGTCTGCATCTATCTTTTTCTTTGTCTCAGTCTTCTTTTTTCTTGTCTCAGTCTGTCTCTTCTTTTTTTTGTCTCAGTCTGCCTCTGTCTTTTTCTTTGTCTCAGTCTGTTCCCTTTATCTTTTTCTTTGTCTCAGTCTGGTTCCATTTTCTCAGTCTTTTTTTTCTTTGTCTCAGTCTGCCTTTATCTTTTTCTTTGTCTCAGTCTGCCTCTGTCTTTTTCTTTGTCTCAGTCTGCCTTTGTCTCAGCCCGTTCTATCTTTTTTTCTTTGTCTCAATCTGCCTCTATCCTTTTCTTTGTCTCAGTCTGCCTCTGTCTTTTCTTTGTCTCTGTCTGCCTCTATCTTTTTTCTTTGTCTCCAGTCTCTCTGTCTTTTTCTTTTGTTTCAGTCTGCCTCTGTCTTTTTGTTTGTCTCAGTCTGCCTCTGTCTTTTTCTTTGTCTGAGTCTGTCTCTGTCTTTTTCAGTCTTTGTCTCAGTCTGCCTCTGTCTTTTTCTTTGTCTCAGTCTGCCTCTGTCTTTTGTTTGTCTCTGTCTGCCTCTGTCTTTTTCTTTGTCTCAGTTCTTTTTCTTTGTCTCTGTCTGCCTCTATCTTTTTCTTTGTCTCAGTCTGCCTCTGTCTTTTTCTTTGTCTCAGTCTGCCTCTATCTTTTTCTTTTTTCAGTCTTTGTCTCAGTCTGCCTCTGTCTTTTTCTTTGTCTCAGTCTGCCTCTATCTTTTTCTTTGTCTGTCTGCCTCTATCTTTTTCTTTGTCTCAGTCTGCCTCTGTCATTTTTTTTCTTTCTCTCTCAGTCTGCTCAGTCTGCCTCTATCTTTTTCTTTGTCTCAGTCTGCCTCTGTCTTTTTCTTTGTCTCAGTCTGTTCTTTTTCTTTTGTCTCAGTCTGCCTCTGTCTTTTTCTTTGTCTCAGTCTGCCTCTATCTTTTTCTTTGTCTCAGTCTGGCTTTCTTTTTTCTTTGTCTCAGTCTGCCTCTAATTGTCTCATCTATTTTTTTTTTGTCTCTGTCTGCCTCTATCTGTTTCTTTGTCTCAGTCTGCCTCTATCTTTTTCTTTGTCTCAGTCTGCCTCTATCTTTTTCTTTGTCTCTGTCTGCCTCTATCTTTTTCTTTGTCTTCTGCATCTATCTTTTTCTTGTCTCAGTCTGCCTCTGTCTTTTTCTTTGTCTCAGTCTGCCTCAGTCTTTTTCTTTGTCTCAGTCTGTCCTTTGTCTCAGTCTGTCACTTTTTCTTTGTCTCAGTCTGCTCTGTCTTTTTCTTTGTCTCAGTCTGTTTGTCTCAGTCTCAGTCTGTCTCTGTCTTTTTCTTTATCTCAGTCTGCCTCTGTCTTTTTTTGTCTCAGTCTCCTCTGTCTTTTTCTTTATCTCTGTCTGCCTCTGTCTTTTTCTTTTGTCTCAGTCTGCCTCTGTCTTTTTCTTTGTCTCAGTCTGTCTCTGTCTTTTTCTTTGTCTCAGTCTGCCTCTGCTTTATCTCTGTCTGCATATATCTTTTTCTTTGTCTCAGTCTGTCTGTCTTCTTTTTCTTTATCTATGTTTTTCTTTTGTCTCAGTCTGTTCATTTCTTTATATCAGTCTGCCTCTATCTTTTTCTTTGTCTCAGTCTGCCTCTATCTTTTTCTTTGTCTCAGTCTGCCTCTATCTTTTTTTTTTCAGTCTTTGTCTATTTCTTTATATCAGTCTGCCTCTATCTTTTTCTTTGTCTCAGTCTGCCTCTATCTTTTTCTTTGTTTCAGTCTGTCTCTGTCTTTTCTTTATCTCAGTCTGCCTCTGTCTATTTATTTATATCAGTCTGCCTATATCTTTTTCTTTGTCTCAGTCTGCCTCTGTCTTTTTCTTTGTCTCAGTCTGCCTCTGTCTTTTCTTTGTCTCAGTCTGTTTCTGTTTTTTCGTTGTCTCAGTCTGCCTCTGTCTTTTCTTTGTCTCCGTCTGCCTCTGTCTTTTTCTTTGTCTCAGTCTGTCTCTGTCTTTCTTTTATCTCAGTCTGTCTCTGTCTTTTCTTTGTCCAGTCTGCCTATGTCTTTTTCTTTATCTCTGTCTGCTTCTATCTTTTTCTTTATCTCAGTCTGCCTCTGTCTTTTTCTTTATCTCAGTCTGCCTATATCTTTTTCTTTATCTCAGTCTCATCCTGTCTGTTACTTTATATCAGTCTGCATCTATCTTTTCTTTGTCTCAGTCTGCCCTCTGTCTTTTTCTTTGTCTCAGTCTGCCTCTATCTTTTCTTTGTCTCAGTCTGCCTCTGTCTTTTTTCTTCGTCTCAGTCTGTCTGTCTTTTTCTTTGTCTCAGTCTGCTCTGTCTATTTCTTTATATGTCTCCTCTCTTTTTCTTTGTCTGTCTGCCTCTGTCTTTTTCTTTGTCTCAGTCTGCCCTCTGTCTTTTTCTTTGTCTCAGTCTGCCTCTATCTTTTTCTTTGTCTCTGTCTGCCTCTATAGGTTTTTCTTTGTCTCAGTCTGCCTCTGTCTTTTTCTTTGTCTCTGTCTGCCTCTATCTTTTTCTTTGTCTCAGTCTGCCTCTATCTTTTTCTTTGTCTCTGTCTGCCTCTATCTTTCTTTGTCTCAGTCTGCCTCTATCTTTTTCTTTGTCTCTGTCTGCCTCTATCTTTTTCTTTGTCTCAGTCTGCCTCTATTTTTCTTTGTCTCAGTCTGCCTCTGTCTTTTTCTTTGTCTCTGTCTGCCTCTGTCTTTTTCTTTGTCTCAGTCTGCCTCTATCTTTTCTTTGTCTCAGTCTGCCTCTGTCTTTTTCTTTGTCTCAGTCTGCCTCTATATTTTTCTTTGTCTCAATCTGCCTCTGTCTTTTTCTTTGTCTCTGTCTGCCTCTATCTTTTCTTTGTCTCAGTCTGCCTCTATCTTTTTCTTTGTCTCTGTCTGCCTTTATCTTTTTCTTTGTCTCATTCTGCCTCTATCTTTTTCTTTGTCTCTGTCTGCCTCTATCTTTTTTCTTTGTCTCAGTCTGCCTCTATCTTTTCTTTGTCTCAGTCTGCCTCTGTCTTTTCTTTGTCTCTGTCTGCCTCTATCTTTTTCTTTGTCTCAGTCTGCCTCTATCTTTTTCTTTGTCTCAGTCTGCCTCTGTCTTTTTCTTTGTCTCAGTCTGTCTCTGTCATTTTCTTTGTCTCAGTCTTTTTCTTTGTCTCAGTCTGCCTCTATCTTTTTCTTTGTCTCAGTCTGTTTCTGTCTTTTTCTTTGTCTCAGTCTGCCTCTGTCTTTTCTTTGTCTCAGTCTGTCTCTGTCTTTTTCTTTGTCTCAGTCTGTCTCTGTCTTTTCTTTGTCTCAGTCTGCCTCTGCTTTTTCTTTGTCCCCCAGTCTGCCTCTGTCTTTTTCTTTGTCTCAGTCTGCCTCTGTCTTTTTCTTTATCTCAGTCTGCCTCTGTCTTTTTTGTTTTGTTTTATCTCAGTCTGCCTCTGTCTTTTTCTTTATCTCTGTCTGCCTCTGTCTATTTCTTTATGTCAGTCTGTCTCTGTCTTTTCTTTATCTCAGTCTGCCTCTGTCTTTTTCTTTGTCTCAGTCTGTCTCTGTCTTTTTCTTTGTCTCAGTCTGCCTCTGTCACTTTTCTTTATCTCTGTCTGCCTCTACCTTTTTCTTTATCTCAGTCTGCCTCTGTCTTTTCTTTATTTCAGTCTGCCTCTATCTTTTTCTTTATCTCAGTCTGCACTCTGTCTATTTCTTTATATATGTCTGCCTCTATATTTTTCTTTGTCTCAGTCTGTCTCTGTCTTTTTCTTTGTCTCAGTCTGCCTCTGTCTTTTTCTTTGTCTCAGTCTGCCTCTGTCTTTTTCTTTGTCTCAGTCTGCCTCTGTCTTTTTCTTTGTCTCAGTCTGTCTCTGTCTTTTTCTTTGTCTCAGTCTGTATCTGTCTTTTTCTTTGTCTCAGTCTGCCTCTGTCTTTTTCTTTATCTCTGTCTGCTTCTATCTTTTCTTTATCTCAATCTCAGTCTGCCTCTGTCTTTTTCTTTATCTCAGTCTGCCTCTGTCTATTTCTTTATATCAGTCTGCCTCTATCTTTTTCTTTGTCTCAGTCTGCCTCTGTCTTTTTCTTTGTCTCAGTCCGCCTCTATCTTTTTCTTTGTCTCAGTCTGCCTCTGTCTTTTTCTTTGCCTCAGTCTGTCTCTGTCTTTTTCTTTGTCTCAGTCTGCCTCTGTCTATTTCTTTACATCAGTCTGCCTCTATCTTTTTCTTTGTCTCAGTCTGCCTCTCTCTTTTCTTTGTCTCAGTCTGCCTCTGTCTTTTCTTTGTCTCAGTCTGCCTCTATCTTTTTTCTTTGTCTCTTTCTGCCTCTATCCTTTACTTTGTCTCAGTCTGCCTCTGTCTTTATCTTTGTCTCAGTCTACCTCTGTCTTTTTCTTTGTCTCAGTCTGCCTCTGTCTTTTTCCTTGTCTCAGTCTGCCTCTGTCTTTTTCTTTGTCTCTGTCTGCATCTATCTTTTTCTTTGTCTCAGTCTGCCTCTATCTTTTTCTTCGTCTCTGTCTGTCTCTATCTATTTCTTTGTCTCAGTCTGCCTCTATCTTTTTTCTTTGTTTCTGTCTGCCTCTGTCGTTTTCTTTGTCTCAGTTTGCCTCTATCTTTTTCTTTGTCTCAGTCTGCCTCTATCTTTTTCTTTGTCTGAGTTTGCCTCTGTCGCTTTCTTTGTCTCAGTCTGCCTCTATTTTTCTTTGGAAAGTCAGCCTCTATCTCTCAGTCTGCCTCTATCTTTTTTTAGCTCAGTCTGTCTCTATCTTTTTCTTTGTCTCAGTCTGCCTCTGTCTTTTCTTTGTCTCGGTCTGCCCTCTGTCTTTTTCTTTGTCTCAGTCTGCCTCTAAAAATATTGAGAATAGAGATAATCAACAATCACAAAATGCTTACCTGAAACTCTCCTCCCTTCTTTGTCTCAGTCTGCCTCTGTCTTTTTCTTTGTCTCTGTCTGCCTCTGTCTTTTTCTTTGTCTCAGTCTGCCTCTGTCTTTTTCTTTGTCTCAGTCTGCCTCTGTCTTTTTCTTTGTCTCAGTCTGCCTCTGTCTTTTTCTTTGTCTCAGTCTGCCTCTGTCTTTTTCTTTGTCTCTGTCTGCCTCTATCTTTTTCTTTGTCTCAGTCTGCCTCTATCTTTTTCTTTGTCTCAGTCTGCCTCTGTCTTTTTCTTTGTCTCAGTCTGCCTCTATCTTTTTCTTTGTCTCAGTCTGCCTCTGTCTTTTTCTTTGTCTCAGTCTGCCTCTATCTTTTTCTTTGTCTCAGTCTGCCTCTGTCTTTTTCTTTGTCTCAGTCTGCCTCTGTCTTTTTCTTTGTCTCAGTCTGCCTCTGTCTTTTTCTTTGTCTCAGTCTGCCTCTGTCTTTTTCTTTGTCTCAGTCTGCCTCTGTCTTTTTCTTTGTCTCAGTCTGCCTCTGTCTTTTTCTTTGTCTCAGTCTGCCTCTGTCTTTTTCTTTGTCTCAGTCTGCCTCTGTCTTTTTCTTTGTCTCAGTCTGCCTCTGTCTTTTTCTTTGTCTCAGTCTGCCTCTGTCTTTTTCTTTGTCTCAGTCTGCCTCTGTCTTTTTCTTTGTCTCAGTCTGCCTCTGTCTTTTTCTTTGTCTCAGTCTGCCTCTATCTTTTTCTTTGTCTCAGTCTGCCTCTGTCTTTTTCTTTGTCTCAGTCTGCCTCTATCTTTTTCTTTGTCTCAGTCTGCCTCTGTCTTTTTCTTTGTCTCAGTCTGCCTCTATCTTTTTCTTTGTCTCAGTCTGCCTCTGTCTTTTTCTTTGTCTCAGTCTGCCTCTGTCTTTTTCTTTGTCTCAGTCTGCCTCTGTCTTTTTCTTTGTCTCAGTCTGCCTCTGTCTTTTTCTTTGTCTCAGTCTGCCTCTGTCTTTTTCTTTGTCTCAGTCTGCCTCTGTCTTTTTCTTTGTCTCAGTCTGCCTCTGTCTTTTTCTTTGTCTCAGTCTGCCTCTGTCTTTTTCTTTGTCTCAGTCTGCCTCTATCTTTTTCTTTGTCTCAGTCTGCCTCTGTCTTTTTCTTTGTCTCAGTCTGCCTCTATCTTTTTCTTTGTCTCAGTCTGCCTCTGTCTTTTTCTTTGTCTCAGTCTGCCTCTATCTTTTTCTTTGTCTCAGTCTGCCTCTGTCTTTTTCTTTGTCTCAGTCTGCCTCTATCTTTTTCTTTGTCTCAGTCTGCCTCTGTCTTTTTCTTTGTCTCAGTCTGCCTCTATCTTTTTCTTTGTCTCAGTCTGCCTCTATCTTTTTCTTTGTCTCAGTCTGCCTCTATCTTTTTCTTTGTCTCAGTCTGCCTCTGTCTTTTTCTTTGTCTCAGTCTGCCTCTATCTTTTTCTTTGTCTCAGTCTGCCTCTGTCTTTTTCTTTGTCTCAGTCTGCCTCTGTCTTTTTCTTTGTCTCAGTCTGCCTCTGTCTTTTTCTTTGTCTCAGTCTGCCTCTGTATTAAGTGTTGCCACTTCGTAGGTATTCTTTTACCCTACTGTAGGCCAACTTTGTCTCAGTCTGCCTCTATCTTTTTCTTTGTCTCAGTCTGCCTCTGTCTTTTTCTTTGTCTCAAACTTGTTCTTTCTTTGTCTCTGTCTGCATTGATCTTTTCTTTTGTCTCTGTCTGCCTCTGTCTTTTTCAACTGTGTCTGCCTCTTGGCATTTAACTTTGGTCTGTCTCTGTCTATTTCTTTGTCTAAGGCCTCTATCTTTTTCTTTGTCTCAGTCTGTCTTTAACTTTTGGGATCTTTTCTTTGTCTCAGGTTGTCAGGTAATCTTTTTCTTTGTCTAGGCTATCATAGGATTTGTCAGTCTGCCTCTATTCTTTTCTTTGTCTCAGTCTGTAACTTTTTCTTTTGTCTCACTGTTCTCTATCTTTTTCTTTGTCTAACATGTTTTTCTTTGTCTCAGGCTTTGTCAGTAACTCTATCTTTTTTCTTTGTCTCAGTCTGCCTCTATCTTTTTCTTTTGTCTCAGGCCTCTGTCTTTTTTTTGTCTAGTCTGCCTCTATCTTTTTCCTTGTCTCCAGTCTGCCTCTATCTTTTTTTCTTTTGTCTCAGTCTGCTGTCTTTTTCTTTGTCTCAGTCTGCCTCTGTCTATTTCTTTTGTCTCAGTAACCTGTCTTTTTCTTTGTCTCAGTCTGCCTCTGTCTTTTTCTTTGTCTCAGTCTGTCTCTGTTTCTTTGTCTCAGTCTGTCTCTATCTTTTTCTTTTGTCTCAGTCTGCGATGGAACATGGGGATCTGACTTTTCTTTTACCAGGAGCGGGGGGGGGGGGGGGGGGGGAGGGGGTTGTGGGGTGTCTGGAATGTACTTGAGAGAAAAAATCAAATCTACTGGATGTTCTTTGAACTCAAATTTGACCTTTCAACTCCAATCTTTGTTGTCTCTCTGTTCATAGGACTGTCAGTTGGGCTTTTCTCTTTGATACTTTGGCTCAAATGTTCTTATTTTTTTTTTTGTCTCAGTACTACACGATGAACTAGGGCTTGGGTCCAGGAGGTTCTTTACCAGGTAAGAATGTTCTTTGTTTGGTTTCATTATCATTATGATAATTGTTGTTGTTATTATTACTTAGAGGCCGATGATTTGATGTGAACATTTGACAAATTTTATGAGAGCTACACGATGAAGATCTCCAAACAGTGGAAGAAAGAGAAGATGAGGCGAGAAGAAGATGGCAAACACTGAAGAAATCAGTAATGAGGCGAGAAGAAGATGGCTGAAGAAAAATAACTGAGGCGAGAAGAAGATGGCAAACACTGAAGAAATCAGTAATGAGAAGGAGAAGAAGAAGGCAAACACTGAAGAAATCCCTACGAGGCGAGAAGAAGAAGGCAAACACTGAAGAAATCCATTGAGGCCTGAAGAAGATGGCAACCACTGAAGAAATCAGTAATCACCAGAAGAAGAAGGCAAACTGCCTGTGAAGAAATGATGAAGCTGTGATAAAACGTGTGAAGAAATCAGCAATGATGCGAGAAGAAGATGGTGGTCATGGATAGATGGTGCTTAAAGGACCATGGAAATGACTGTTATTGTTGCCTTGGGATGAACGCCAGATGGAGGAAAGAGAGACAGAGGACACCCAAAATCAACAAGTTGTCACGAGTCGAAGGAAAACGGGTAGAAAGGAGTCAATAGCAAAAATAGCCGAATAGTACCACACTACCATGGGAGAAAAGAAGGTCATTAAAACTGTAACGATTTTTAGGCGTATGCTGTAACCAAACTAAAGACATTCATGTTCCGCTATCAATATACGAGCGTTCTACTCGCACTTTGTGGTGCCGGTAGTCCGGAAGTTTAATGAAAGCAGATGAGATTATTTAAAATTCTTTCCCTGTTAGTTTCTTGTTGTTCAGTGCTGGTTTTGTACCACCTTTGGCCCTTAAAAAAGTTTTGAACTGATGACGTTGACAAAAGTTTGCTGTTGTTTGTAAAAGATGATAGCCATCACTCAACACTGAATAAACACAATAGTTATGGATTAGAATTAGAGGCGGCATGGTGTAAATTGTTATTAATGCCAACTTTATTCACTTCATAGTAAAATGCACTTACCTGGTGTTTGAATATTGAAAGAATAAAGGAAAGGGGACTAACTCTAATATAAACAACAACCATAAAATAATGAAGTATTCAGTTGAATTGCTTCCTTTGTAACCTGCTTGTGATCGTGAAAATATTGAGAATAGAGATAATCACAATCACTTGTTTACCTGAACCCCCCCCCCTCCCCCCCCTGGTCGTCGGCCTCAAAACATTCCGGTGTTTTATCCTGACACTGAGAAGTCCTGAAGACTTGATCCGTCTTATTCATTCAGGGGCATGTTCTGCTTCCCTTTTTTTCGTGTCCCACCAGTAAAATTAAAATATGGAATTCCACCGAGATGGTCCATGCACTATTTTTTTATTTCTTAGCAATACACCCATCACGTCGACTTGCCTTACCAATCACACATACTCATACTCACACACACACACACGCACACACAGCACACACACACGTGCACACACACACACACGCACACACACACACACACACACCACACACACACACACACACACACGCACACACACACACGCACACAGGCACACACACACACACACACGCACACACACACGCACACACGCACACACACACACGCACACACACACACACACACACACACACATTGCACACACACACGCACACACACACACCGGCGTTAGGCAAAGAACAGCACTTATCGCCGGCGCGAGGAACATTGAAGGGCACATAGCAAACACCCATTGTCACACACACACACACACACACACACACACACACACACCACACACACACGCACAAGATGCACAGAGAACGCCACTGTAGGGATTTTAAATCCTACTGTCCCTTATCGCCGGTAACCCTACTGAGGAAGGCATTGAGGTTGGGCAACCCTACTGTAGCAAATGGCCATTTTATTGTAAGGCAACACACACACAGGCTAACATGGGCACATTGCAGGCAATCCTACTGTAGGCTAACATGGGGTTGTAGGGTTGTAAGGTAACCCTACTGTAGGCTAACATTGGGCTTTGTAGGTTGTAAGGTAACCCACTGTAGGCTAACATGGGGATTTGTAGGTTGTAAGGTAACCCTACTGTAGGCTAACATTGGGATTGTAGGTTGTAAGGTAACCCTACTGTAGGCTAACATTGGGATTCGTAGGTTGTAAGTAACCCTACTGTAGGCCAACATGGGATTCGTAGGTTGTAAGGTAAACCCTACTGTAGGCTAACATTGGGATTCGTAGGTTGTAAGGTAACCCTACTGTAGGCTAACATGGGGATTTGTAGGTTGTAAGGTAACCCTACTGTAGGCTAACATTGGGATTTGTAGGTTGTAAGGTAACCCTACTGTAGGCTAACATGGGGATTCGTAGGTTGTAAGGTAACTAACTACTGTAGGCTAACATGGACTTTGTAGGGATAACCTACTGTATAAATCAACCCTACTGTAGGCTAACATGGGGATTCGTAGGGTTGTAAGGTAACCCTACTGTAGGCTAACATTGGGTTTCGTAGGTTGTAAGGTAACCCTACTGTAGGCTAACATTGGGATTTGTAGGTTGTAAGGTAACCCTACTGTAGGCTAACATGGGGATTCGTAGGTTGTAAGGCAACCCTACTGTAGGCTAACATGGGGATTCGTAGGTTGTAAGGTAACCCTACTGTAGGCTAACATGGGGATTCGTAGGTTGTAAGGTAACCCTACTGTAGGCTAACATGGGGATTCGTAGGTTGTAAGGTAACCCTACGGGTAAAATCGGCAAACGTAGGGATTTTTTTGTACAAACTGTCATTTTGTGCAAATGAAAGAATTTCTGGGGAAAACACAATAAAAAATGAAAATTCTCGTGCTGTGATCCAAGCCTAAGCCAAGAAGTCTATATATAGAACTGGAGTGAGAAGCTGCGACGTCACCACACACATTCTTACTGCCCTCTCGCGTGCCGGTACTGGAATGCTGGCCGCCATGCTCAGTAGGCCAAGAGGATGGTTGCTAAGTGGTTGTTTACCACACGACCCACTTGATATTTTGTACTGTAATGGTTTCGTTGTTGTTCTTTATGTTTAGACGGGTTTCAAATTGACTAAGAAGGTTATAAATAGAACGTAATCCTTCCAAACATGTCCTTGTTCTTAGATAATAGATCTATGCCTTACCTTTTGTAATGAATTCCGATTTGCTTTAAATCTAATCACGTTCTTTATTGATTAATGAAAATAATCCTTTTCGTTAGACTGTGACGTTGTGTTCCGATGTCTTTGTGGATGTATCTGTCCCTTATTAGCCGTTCGTGAAGGTGATAAATCACATTGCAGAACAGTCGACTTTGTGGATGTATCTGTCCCTTATTAGCCGTTCGTGATGGTGATAAATCACATTGCAGAACAGTCGACTTTGTGGATGTATCTGTCCCTTATTAGCCGTTCGTGATGGTGATAAATCACATTGCAGAACAGTCGACTTTGTGGATGTATCTGTCCCTTATTAGCCGTTCGTGAAGGTGATAAATCACATTGCAGAACAGTCGACTTTGTGGATGTATCTGTCCCTTATTAGCCGTTCGTGATGGTGATAAATCACATTGCAGAACAGTCGACTTTGTGGATGTACTTATTTTGTGATGGTGATAAATGTTGCAGAACAGTCGACTTTGTGGATGTATCTGTCCCCTTATTAGCCGTTCGTGAAGGTGATAAATCACATTGCAGAACAGTCGACTTTGTGGATGTATCTGTCCCTTATTAGCTGTTCGTGAAGGTGATAAATCACATTGCAGAACAGTCGACTTTGTGGATGTATCTGTCCCTTATTAGCCGTTCGTGAAGGTGAGAAATCACATTGCAGAACAGTCGACTTTGTGGATGTATCTGTCCCTTATTAGCGTTCGTGAAGGTGATAAATCACATTGCAGAACAGTCGACTTTGTGGATGTATCTGTCCCTTATTAGCCGTTCGTGAAGGTGATAAATCACATTGCAGAACAGTCGACTTTGTGGATGTATCTGTCCCTTATTAGCCGTTCGTGAAGGTGATAAATCACATTGCAGAACAACTTTGTGGATGTATCTGTCCCTTATTAGCCGTTTGTGAAGGTGATAAATCACATTGCAGAACAGTCGACTTTGTGGATGTATCTGTCCCTTATTAGCCGTTCGTGAAGGTGATAAATCACATTGCAGAAAGTCGACTTTGTGGATGTATCTGTCCCTTATTAGCCGTTCGTGAAGGTGATAAATCACATTGCAGAACAGTCGACTTTGTGGATGTATCTGTCCCTTATTAGCCGTTCGTGAAGGTGATAAATCACATTGCAGAACAGTCGACTTTGTGGATGTATCTGTCTCCTTATTAGCCGTTCGTGAAGGTGATAAATCACATTGCAGAACAGTCGACTTTGTGGATGTATCTGTCCCTTATTAGCCGTGATGGTGTTCGTGAAGGTGATAAATCACATTGCAGAACAGTCGACTTTGTGGATGTATCTGTCCCTTATTAGCCGTTCGTGAAGGTGATAAATCATATTGCAGAACAGTCGACTTTGTGGATGTATCTGTCCCTTATTAGCCGTTCGTGAAGGTGATAAATCACATTGCAGAACAGTCGACTTTGTGGATGTATCTGTCCCTTATTAGCCGTTCGTGAAGGTGAGAAATCACATTGCAGAACAGTCGACTTTGTGGATGTATCTGTCCCTTATTAGCCGTTCGTGAAGGTGAGAAATCACATTGCAGAACGTGAAGTCAGAACTTTGTGGATGTATCTGTCCCTTATTAGCCGTTCGTGAAGGAGATAAATCACATTGCAGAACAGTCGACAGGCTTTTTTATTATTTGATGTGTGTGATTGTCTTCTGTTTCTGTGTGCTGCGAGTCTTTGTCGTGCTCCCATATATCAGGAAAACATGGCTACTGACACTGGCGATGACATGTCTGGAGATGGTTCCAAGAAGATGAGGCGTAACTGTACGAATTGGACCATCGGGACCTGCGAGGAGTTTTCAGCATGATGTCACATTCCCTGATGATTTTGTACATGCCATTACAAAATATTAGGCCACCGTTATTCATTCGTTGGGTGAATAAAGATTGACAATGAAACCTGTCCAGAATGCCGGAGTCTGGAGAAGATAGTGCTATTTTACATTTCACACATTTGACTCTTTTTGCTACAGTTCTTCTAACGAAGCCACTTATGTAGTAAAGGGCATGTTGGTGATATTCACTAGGTGAAGTGATAATCTGGACAAACGATGCTAAAGACGGGTCTGTCGGCACTATGGAGTCTCAGTCAGTTTCCTGTTCTATGATGGTGTTTTCTGCCTCGTCCATAATAGCGCAATTGCTTCTGTTGGATGGGAGCACCCCGTTTTTCGGGAGGAGACCTCTGAGCACCCATTTAAATTGGAGTGCTGTGGGGGTGTTGTTCCATCCATGTCGACGACGAATCATGCTGAAAAATGTCTCGAGGTGGTCTTGAGACAATCTGTAGGTGAGCACATAGCGGTATTCATGTTTCGTCAGCAGCAGTTTGGCAACCTCGATAGTGGATATCAAGGTGCACATGAATCCCACAAAGCCAGTCTTCCTACTGCCACGAATAAGGGGTTTCCATTTCCATCCTTTAATTTTTTAATATGCGTGATTGCTTTTGCAACATCATTTTCTTTTATTTTCAAGTTGCTATTTGTGATAGGGCTTTTTATATCCTTTCCCAAAGTGACTTGACGAGTTGCACATGTCAAACAGTTTATCAACGGTGTGTATGGAGTGTGTTGTGGCCTCACTCCCCTCGAATTGAGACAATTTTATGTCTTCTGAGGAAGTCAATCGCACTTGCAACTGATGAAGACAGTGTCTGGCGAGCTAACTTGACATTCATTTTGTTTTTTTCATAATGCACATTGTCATTTTGCTGCAGACTATTCAGTTCAAATATATGCTGCCATTTGACAATACCATTATTTGTATTTATAATTTTTAAATCCTCGAGACAGTTTCTAACATTTTTGATTAGGTGACAAGCATCGAAGCAAAAATAAACATTTTCTTTGTTACAGGGTTTTCAAAGTGAGTTTTAAGGTTGTTGGAATCTGACAAATTGCACCCTAAAGCAGTTGCTGTTGCCTGATTGGTGTAATTGCCATCACAGACAACAGCGACGATGCTGTGCCCAGCTTCTGTCACGAGAGTGACTGCATCCTTAACTATTTGTGCCTGGGTGTTCGCACTAATTTTGTCCAAGAGAAAGTTTCCGATTGGCATTTTAAAATGTTTCTTTAGACAAACCACCATGACGACTAACGTTTCTGTGGCCAGTGTGTCCTCACAGTCGTTGTGGAGATGCCCATAGTTAACAGAGCCCACGTATGTTTGCGAGCCAGTGTCATAGCTGTACGCTGTCTTTATGTGCATGGCATCAAACATGACAACTACTTGTCTCTTCTCATCACTGAAGTCCTTCTTTAACGTATCCAATACCTCAGAAAAAATCCTGGACTGCAGTTTCTGGATGATGCCCATTTGTGTATAGTAGAAGAATGTGGCAAAGCGAGGAATTTCCTGACATACTCGTATGCCTGGGCGCTATAGAAGTGAAGAGTAACAGCGATATTTTTAACCTCATCAGTGTAACGCCTACCATGGTCTCAGTTGCCTTCATCTCATTTTCAACTAAAGATAAGGTTGTTTTGATCGAAGTTGAGTTTCAGCAAATGGTCTTGCTCTGATGAGAACAATTTTACTTCTTCCATTTCATCTAAGATGCTAGAAATGGTGACGTCTCTTTCTTTAATTTCTGGCGAAGACATTTAGTTGCCTCCCTTTCTCTTTAATGACTGATTTAGCCTTTTCAAGATTGTCTCTTAAATTTTCGAATTCAGTTTTCGTTTCAACTGGTTGGTTTGTATAACAATGGTCCATCATTACTCTGGTACATTTTGCGGGCACCTCTGTGTCACCTTCATTGTTGGCAGTACATCTGACGTCAGCTTGAAAAGAGCGTTTTTTTATTTTATTTTCGAGGAGCTTTAGGTGTTGGATGTTTATGACTAGGGTGGAGGGAAATAAAGACGGAACTGCACTATTGCGTAAGACTTTTCTTTGAGTGTCAAGCTCAAAATCTCCAGGAACGAAATGATCACTGCAAATCTTAGAGTATTTTTGTAGGTTTCATGGGTTTCCATATGTATCTTGGCGTGAAACGCGGCTGATCCACTTAATGAGTCGCTCGTGGTCGGAGAAGGGGAACCTGAAATAATTGTTTTTATACTGGTAACAGTAGCACTCTAGATAACAGCTGCACAATAGTAATGAATTAAATGTTGATAGATACACTCCCCCCCCCCCCCCCCAATACACGTGTAAAAAGAGTGGAGATTGCATGAAAGATGACAATATTTTATATCGATTGTTGAGGAACGGTAAAAACGTTGCTAGCACAGATTATATTATATTGCTTTAAAAGCAAATAAGTAGCCGACAATAACAACTTTTGTCTATCGACCCATTGTCGTTGAATTATCCACATCTGAAAAGTGAATAACAGAAGAAGGTCGAGGACAAGAAGATGAGGGGATAAAGGAAGAGGACTAAGATCGAATATTTATAGCAAAATAGTGATTGCGGAGGTAAAATGAGCAAACAAACATCCGTGACTTACGAGTGAAAACTCCGAATGGAAGGAATCCTTCTGTTTTCGGTTATGGCAACCAGAGACAACACACGTGTGAACTGAACCATCTTTTCTCAACAATAAAGCTTGATGGGGTTTTATTTCCCGAGAATGTTAGTGTGCGGATCCTTGAAGTCTCAAAAAGAATTCCTGAATTTTATAAATACAAGCTTTACTTGCACTTTTAAATTTGACAAAGACAAATAAAAACCCAGAAACAACAGCGAGTAATCTTATTGAATGGGGGTACGCTAAGCATGTAAACAAAGAAAGATGGTTGGTATCAAAGTGTGATACTAAATTAAGCGTGAGGCATGTTATTACTGGTTAAGTAGGCCATGGCATGACTTGCCACAATGGTCATGGCGGCGATTGGTCCTTGCGTGGCACGCGTCGTGACGCAGCCTCTCACTCCAGTTCTATATATAAACTTCTTGGCCTTAAGCCAGTAACATCTCATCTTAAGCCCAACTTGCATAAAAAGCATGAAGTAACTAGATCTAGTTTGGCCTTTTTGGTTAAAAAATCTGGCTCCTAGACCTATATCAGCTTTTCCTCTTAACCGCCCCTCCACCCCCTCAATTTGTTTCCGTTTCGCCAAAAATAGATTTCTAGGAAGCCTAGGAATTGTGAAGTTTCATCTTTTGTGTACCACTGTGTTTTTTCAACTTTCTTTTTTGGATAATTCATTAAATCTACTAAAATCTAGACATCTAGATCTAGAGTCTGGAGCTAGAGTCTAGTCTAGAGTTTGATTACATTAATATATTAGATCTAAAATAGTTTTGGCCTTGTATTAGATCTTTAGATCTAGATCGAGGTAAAGATGCCAAAGGCGAAAGAAAAACGTTCAGAGTACAACATTACAGGAACGAATGGGAAAAAGAAGCATGGGCGACTGGATGGCAGACGATAAGCTAAACGCCAACAACCAAGGCATATTGCACAATGTGTGATTAGCAAAACACCAACAACCAAGGCATATTGCACAATGTGTGATAAGCAAAACGCCAACAACCAAGGCATATTGCACAATGTGTGATAAGCAAAACGCCAACAACCAAGGCATATTGCACAATGTGTGATAAGCAAAACGCCAACAACCAAGGCATATTGCACAATGTGTGATAAGCAAAACACCAACAACCAAGGCATATTGCACAATGTGTGATAAGCAAAACGCCAACAACCAAGGCATATTGCACAATGTGATAAGCAAAACGCCAACAACCAAGGCATATTGCACAATGTGTGATAAGCAAAACGCCAACAACCAAGGCATATTGCACAATGTGTGATAAGCAAAACGCCAACAACCAAGGCATATTGCACAATGTGTGATAAGCAAAACACCAACAACCAAGGCATATTGCACAATGTGAGATAAGCAAAACACGGGAAACCAAAGGCATATTGCACAAAGTCGATAAGCAAACGCCAACAACCAAGGCATATTGCACAATGATGTGATAAGCAAACACCAAGTAAAAACAATTCAAAAAAGGAATTGAACACAGTGTGATAAGCAAAACGCCAACAACCAAGGCATATTGAAATGTGAGATAAGCTAAACACCAACAACCACTCCATTTGATTGCACAATGTGAGATTAAAGCAAATTACATGTAATAGGACCAAAGGGACATACATCCTCACAGAATGTCGATGAAAAAGCACATGAAGATCTATCTGAAAGTTTGAAGTCTTCAAGCGGGTTAATGATTCTTGAAAAAGGCGACAGATATCAATATGAACTATGAACAAATATTTTGTGTGAAATGTTAGCATTATGTAAACCCAAAAGTCCAGGGTCAAGTCTGAAATTTATAGATTGATACCTGTACACCAGGGCAATGCGACTGGATTTTAGATTGATAGTGAACCATGGCAATGACGATTAAAGAAATGAAGGGACATACATCCTCTTCACAGAATGTCTGCGTGAAAAAGCACATGAAGATCTAGTGAACGATTTGAATGCAAACGGATTTTTGATTGATGAAAAGGCGACAGATATCAATATGAACTATGAACAAGATATTTTGCAACTGAATTGTATAGATTGATACCTGTGAACCAGGGCAATGCACTGGATTGTATAGATTGATACCTGTGAACCATGGCAATGCGACTGGATTGTATAGATTGATACCCGTGAACCAGGGCAATGCAATGATTGTATAGATTGATACCTGTAAACCAGGGCAATGCAACTGGATTGTATAGATTGATACCTGTGAACCAGGGCAATGCAACTGGATTGTATAGATTGATACCTGTGCACCAGGGCAATGCAACTGAATTGTATAGATTGACCTGTGCACCAGGGCAATGCAACTGGATTGTATAGATTGATACCTGTGCACCAAGGCAATGTGACTGGATTGTATAGATTGATACCTGTGAACCAGGGCAATGCGACTGGATTGTATAGATTGATACCTGTGCACCAGGGCAATGCGACTGGATTGTTCAATGCTTTGCCAAGTGCCTGGAATAGGATAAAATCCCATGGAACAAGATAGTTGGCTATGCTTCAGATGGTGAAAATCTCATGCAAGGAGAGAACAATTCATTTCTGATGAAGATTAAAGAAGTTGTGCCCAGCATATTTGTTTTAGTGCTTTTGTCATTCCTTTCACCTTGTTGCAAGTCATGCTTGTGCATTTCTCTCTAAGACAGCTGAACAGCTTGTGCATGATGTATATAATTATTTAAGCTGTCCCCAAATAGACAGAAAAGTTTAGTTGAATTCCAACACTTCATGGAGTGTGAACCCCACAAAATCTTACGACCGTGTCAAACTCGATGGCTGTCACTCTCCCAATGTGAGAACAGAACTTTAGAACAATGGCCTGCCTTAGAGCTGTTTTCACAACAGAAATAGCTGAGACGAAATCCCTCTCAGACCCCAAACATACTGTCTAATCTGAAGGCACCCTATGTCAAAGCCACATTTGAATTTCTTAATTTTGTCCTTTCAGACATCGTAGCCCTGAACACTTTGTTTCAATCAGATGACTTTTAACTTCACAAACTGCTTCCTGAGGTTGTGGGAATTGTTCGCATGTTCTGTCAAAGTTTCATGAAAGAAGTTCCTACTACTGAGAACATGCACTCATTAACACAAGATGTTGACGATGGAATGAAATGGAAAGATGTTTTGGAAGTTTACCCTGAACATTGCATATGAAACCTTACATCTCCTAAAACCACACGAAAGAAAGTTTTCTTGGACGCTGCAGAGACTTTTACAAAGAGGCAGTGAAACAAATACTTAAACGTGTTGATGTTACCAGCCCTGTCTTGAAGGCAATCCAAGATGTCAACCATGTCAACATTATTAACAAAACTGCAAACTTGTCTTCCGCTGGAATTCTTTTTCGCAACCTTTCAGTAATGAAACAATGAGAGTCTGTTAACATTGAGTTGATCGATGCTCAGTGGAGGTCGCTTCTCGTTGACGAAGAAATACAAAAGTGTGGATGGGAGTCTAAGACAATTGGAGACTTGTGGCGAGGAATGAAAACAGGTCAATTCATACTCACCTTTAGCAATATTCATTTTGGAGGTGATTGCTCTACCACAGAGCACAGCTACCGTGGGGTGAACATTTCCCAAGATAGATATGAACAAGACAAAGGTCAGGAACAGATTGTCAGTAGAAACAACAGAAGCTATTGTCGAAGTATCACTAAGATTTCTAGCCAACTTCGACGTTGATGATCGCCTAGCTGGCTTCTACAACAATGCAAGGTCTAAATACACGGACACGTATTCTGATGCAGAACGTTCAGAAACTGAACGTGAATGCATTGACGTGCTTTACTCCTATGAAGTGATGTGTATAGTGTGTGTATAGTGTGTGTGTGTATATAGTGTGTGTGTATAGTGGTGTGTGTGTGTATAGTGTGTATAGTGTGTATAGTGTGTGTGTATAGTGTGTGTGTGTGTATAGTGTGTATAGTGTATAGTGTGTGTATAGTGTGTGTGTAAATATATAGTGTGTGTCTGTATAGTGTGTGTGTATATAGTGTGTATATGTGTGTGTGTATAGTGTATATAATGTGTGTATAGTGTGTGTGTATAGTGTGTATTAGTGTATATATAAATATAGTGTATTGTATGTGTGTGTGTGTATATAGTGTGTGTGTGTATGTGTGTATAAATATGTGTGTTATATGTGTGTGTGTGTGTGTATAGTGTGTGTATAGTGTGTGTATAGTGTGTGTATAGTGTGTATATGATGTGTGTATAGTGTATATGTGTGTCTTGTATAGTGTGTGTGTATAAGTGTGTATTATGATGTTATATATAAATATAGTGTGTGTCTTGTATGTGTATGTGTATAGTGTGTGTGTATTATAGCTACATATAAATATACGTGTCTTGTATTTGTGTGTATAGTGTGTGTGTATAGTGTGTGTGTGTAAATATGTGTGTCTTGTATGTGTGTGTGTGTATAGTGTGTGTATATAGTGATGTGTATAGTGTAAATATAGTGTGTGTATAGTGTGTGTATAGTGTTATTATAGTGTGTGTATATCGTGTGTATAGTGTGTGTATAGTGTGTGTGTATAGTGTGTGTGTGTGTATAGTGTGTATTATAGTGTGCTACATATAAATATAGTGTGTGTATAGTGTGTGTGTGTGTATTAGTGTGTGTCTGTATAGTGTGTGTGTCTTGTATGTGTGTGTGTATAGTGTGTCTGTATGATGTTATGTATGTATAGTGTGTGTGTGTGTATGTGTGTGTGTATAGTGTGTGTGTGTATATGTGTGTGTGTGTATAGTACGTGTGTGTGTATAGTGTGTGTGTATAGTGTGTGTGTATATGTGTGTGTGAGTATAGTGTGTGTATAGTGTGTGTGTGTATTTGTGTGTATAGTGTGTGTCTGTATAGATGTTATATATGTGTATAATGTGTGTGTGTATAGTGTGTGTGTATAGTGTGTGTGAATAGTGTGTGTATAGTGTGTATAGTGTGTGTATATGTGTGTATAGTGTGTGTGTATAGTGTGTGTATAGTGTGTGTATAGTGTGTGTATAGTGTGTGTATAGTGTGTGTTTGTATAGTGTGTGTGTGTATATAGTGTGTGTATAGTGTGTGTATAGTGTGTGTATATTGTGTGTATAGTGTGTGTATAGTGTGTGTATAGTGTGTGTATAGTGTGTGTATAGTGTGTGTATAGTGTGTATAATTGTGTATAGTTGTGTGTGTATAGTGTGTGTGTGTATAGTGTGTGTGTGTATAGTGTGTGTGTATAGTGTGTGTATAGTGTGTATAGTGTGTGTATAGTGTGTGTATATTGTGTGTATAGTGTGTGTGTGTGTATAGTGTGTGTGTATAGTGTATGTGTGTGTATAGTGTGTGTATAGTGTGTGTATAGTGTGTGTGTGTATAGTGTGTGTATAGTGTGTGTATAGTGTGTGTGTGTGTATAGTGTGTGTATAGTGTGTGTATAAGTGTATAGTGTGTGTATAGTGTGTGTATAGTGTGTGTATAGTGTGTATAGTGTGTGTATAGTGTGTATAGTGTGTGTATAGTGTGTGTGTGTGTATAGTGTGTGTATAGTGTGTGTGTGTGTGTATAGTGTGTGTGTGTGTGTAGCTCAAGCAAGGTAGATGGTGTATGAAATAGTTAGAAGGACGCATGTGAGGGAACTTTCCATTATCGTTGTGGAAATATTATGTTATTGATAAAAATGGTGCAAGATTCTCTTCTTGGAAGAACAAAATTTCGAACATTATTCTATTATTGGCAAATCACAAATCAAGGTTTAAAAATAGGAAAAATAAATGATGTGCAAAGTGTTGATAAGTCAAATAACCACGTATTTTTAGCTTATTAATGTTTAGATATAGATCTATGTCAAGTTTTTAAGCGTAGGGTAAAGTAGGGTAAAAAGTATTTGGCGGTAGGGGTAGAAAACGGTTAGCCAGTGTGGCAACACTGATCATATCGTACATTGCATTGTAGTTATGGCCACGTCTTTAGAACAGCAGTATTTCTTGCTGGACAGTAATTTATCTATATTTATATTAGCAAAACGTAGAAGACAAGGTGTTCATGAAATCAATAAGAGAAGAAAACTGACGGTAAATACCATCACCTTTTTCATCAGCTTAAATCTCATCCAGATAGATTTCGTTCCTATACACGAATGAGTATGAGCACATTCAATTACATTTTTAGCAAAGCTGAATCAAAGATGACAAAAACGTGGTGCAATTGGCACGAATCCATTCAACCGGAAGAAAGGCTAGTCGTCAGCCTGTCAGCCTGAGGTAAGTGAGAAATCATGATCCATTGAATTACCACAATAAGGAAATAATCATAAAATATATATTTTACCGGTAGCGCTAATTATCAATGCTAGATTACCGGTAGCCTACTGACAACTGATTGTGAAAAAGTTAAATTTGATCTTTGTATATACATGTACATGTTTCACGTTTCCATGCCCCAAATCAAAGATTCCATATTGTGTGGCGTCGTAGTCTAGTGGTAGACAATCGGCTTGTACCTGTGGACCTATCCTGGCTGTACCAGGTGGGACGTTGATCTCTTGGGAACGGCTCTTACACTCTTACACCCATTTCCTCATCCCACTCAGGTGTAAACTGAGTTCCCGACTACAGGCAGAGGAAGATCTTGTCAGTATGATATAGGCTAGAGCAATGCGCCTGTCAAATGGCTGCTGCTTAATATGCTCCCCGGGAGTTGAGAAGAGATTAAGGATGGCAAAGGCCTGTCAGGGGAACCGCTTTGAGCACATTTAGTGGATTTAGCGCTATATAAGAGCTCACATTGTTGAATTATACAGTTTCACGCTATGAAGCATAATATATATATATATATATATATATATATATATATATATATATATATATATATATATATATATATATATATATATATATATATATATATACTATATACTAAATGAAGTTTTCTTTTATTTGAACAAAAACCAATGCCTCAGTCTTCAATGGAAAGGAACTCGTGAAAACATAATGAAGAACAAAGAAAAGAACTTAAACAGGCATTTCATTGAGATCAATATTGGTTGCTCTCGTAGGACTGGTAGCTGTGAGGTGACGAGGCAGCACTGCTGTGACTGTAGTTTGAGATGGAAGGCGTTGGTGTTGTCCTGTAGTGCTGATATGTGTCATAACGGTTTCCATCTGGGTTGGACATCATCACAAACCCCACGACCACAATATGTATCCGATTTCTGAATGGCAGCTTCACGCGTTCAGGGATTTTTTTTGAGATATGGTAGTACACATGTAGTGATTTGAGAAATAGTAAATCAGCATTATTATCAGTATCATCCTTTTGACTTTTTTTCAGTTAATTTTTTAAATATTGCAGCTTTTCTTGTTCAACGTGAAGTAATTGTTTGTATGGATCAAGAGAACCGCTTTTCCTTTTCCTGGTCTCATCTTGTCGGGGAATCTGACCGGTGGTAGTTGTTTGTTGATATGTAGTGGGAGTTGCCCCCATCTCAAACTCCAAGACATCAGACTCAGGGGCGGCAGGATCATGATATTCAGGACAATTACTTGCCAAATCTTGAATAGATGCAGATGAGTCATCCAATATACCCTGACTACACGTGGCATCAAGAAGAGTCCATAAAGAGCCAGAACATGCTCTTGGCATCACGATGTCCTTCAGAAATAGGAGCTGCTGGAAGTACTGCCATCTGGACGTACTGCCATCTGGACGTACCACCATCTGGATGTACTGCCATTTGGACGTACTGCCATTTTGACGTACTGCCATTTGTACTGCCATTTGGCTCCATGGACGTACTGCCATCTGTACTTGGACCTCCATGTGGACGTACTGCTATCTGGACGTACTGCCATTTGGACGTACTGCCATTTTGACGTACTGCCATTTAGACGTACTGCCATCTGGACGTACTGCCATCTGAACGTACTGCCATCTGGACTGCCATTTGGATCTTTGCTGCCATCTTTGACGTACTGCCATCTGGACGGCATCTGACGTACTCTTTTGACGTACTGCCATCTGGACGTACTGCCATCTGAACGTACTGCCATCTGGACGTACTGCCATCTGAACGTACTGCCATCTGAACGTACTGCCATCTGGACGTACTGCCATCATGCCATCTGACGTACTGCCATTTGGACGTACTGCCATTTGGACGTACTGCCATCTGGACGTACTGCCATCTGGACGTACTGCCATCTGGACGTACAGCCATCTTTGACGTACTGCCATCTGGACATACTGCCATCTTTGACATACTGCCATCTTTGACGTACTGCCATCTGGACTGCCATCTGAACGTACTGCCATCTTGACGTACTGCCATCTGGGACGTACTTCCATCTGGATGTACTGCCATCTGAACGTACTTCCATCTGGATGTACTGCCATCTGGACGTACTGCCATCTGGACGTACTGCCATCTGGACGTACTGCCATCTGGACGTACTGCCATCTGGACGTACTGCCATCTGGACGTACTGCCATCTGGACGTACTGCCATCTGGATGTACTGCCATCTGGACGTACTGCCATCTGGATGTACTGCCATCTGGACGTACTGCCATCTGGATGTACTGCCATCTGGATGTACTGCCATCTGGATGTACTGCCATCTGGATGTATCTGGATGTACTCATCTGGATGTATGCCATCTGGATGTGCCATCTGGATGTACTGTCATCTGGATGTACTGCCATCTGGAAGCAGGACAATTATCAGCGCTGTCTCCGGATCGACACATCAGGCTTTTGCTGTATTCGGTGCCAAAATAATCACGAAGATTTTTCCATTTTCTTTGCAAATTTGTCACTGTGAAG